>CABEEJ010004347.1:22189-39178 GCA_901482245.1 Timema douglasi
TTAACGCGGGATCCGAACCACGGTGGAGGCCTGGCATTCCACACATTCACAAGATGTCTTGTCAGAGGTGAAGGAAGGGTTTGGTAATCAGATAAATCTGTGCCGGGACCGAGGATTGAACCCCGGCTGCCAGCATAGAAGTCTGACACCTTACCCCTAGACCGCCGGGTCACCCCAAATCAGGAATTAAATATTGGCCTTTTGGAAGATAAACATGACACCACAGTATAACTTTTCAAATATTATCTTTATAATTTAATGTCTTGCCCTAATATATTATATACATTTATGAAATGGCATAAAACTCATTCCAATTAGGCTACAATTTAGTAAACAAAACTATCCAAACTGTCACAGTATAAATAGCTGCGTTTAGGATCACTTTTATGTTATGATATAAACGATATATTACATTTTGGGTCCTGAAGCATTAATTAGTTTATTGAAACTTTGTTTTTTAATTCGTGCTCTAAATGTATTTGGAATACCTGCGGTTTGTGCTAATCCTTTGAGGTCGATGTTTTGGAAATGTAAATGCTTTTTAATTTTTGTGCGGTCAAGCGACCTCACTGGATCCCATTAGAGTAAAACTGGGATAGTCAATTTCCCAAAAGATTACGACCTATAAAATTATAAAGCACTGTACATTAAATATTAGGAGCTTTAAACATAAATTAAATGTTTTAAAAGTAGTTTTAGTTAATTGCAACAGGGGAAATTCACTGTAATAGTGGTATATACTTCATATGTTTTATTAATTTTTTAAACAGAAATATTAAATTATTTATTTGGATATTTTTATTAATTCAAATCACTCTGTATGTAATCAATGTTTTATATATAAATATGAGAAAAGTTACTGGATCTACTTTCATATGAAGAACCTTATCTGACAACTAGAAAAGTTACTAGCTTCATTTTCATAGGAAGAACCTTATCTGACAGAACAGCTACTAGGTCTACTTTTATAGGAAGAACCTTATCTGACAGCTATAACAGTTACTAGCTTCACTTTAATAGGAAGAACCTTATCTAACAGCTATAACAGTTACTGGATCTACTTTCATAGGAAGAACCTTATCTGACAGCTGGAACAATTACTAGATCTACTTTCATAGGAATAACCTTATCTGACAGCTAGAACAGTTACTAGCTTCACATTCATAGGAAGAACCTTATCTAACAGCTATAACAGTTACTAGATATACTTTCATAGGAAGAACCTTATCTGACAGATGGGAAAGTTAATAGATCTACTTTCATATGAAGAACCTTATCTAACAGCTATAACAGTTACTAGATCTACTTTCATAGGAAGAACCTTATCTGACAACTAGAACAGTTACTAGATCTACTTTCATATGAAGAACCTTATCTGACAGCTAGAACAGTTACTAGCTTCACATTCATAGGAAGAACCTTATCTAACAGCTATAACAGTTACTAGATCTACTTTCATAGGAAGAACCTTATCTGACAGATGGGAAAGTCACTAGATCTACTTTCAAAGAAAGAAGCTTTTCTGAAAGCTAGATTAAATTAATAGATCTACTTTCACAGTAAGAGCTTTATCTGACAGAAATAAAAATGTTACTAGACATATTATTTGTGGAAGAAACTCACTAAAAACTAGAACAATTACTGTATGTACTTTGACTTATTCATACGTCAATTCATGTGATCTGTAGTCGCCACTTTTGATATTATTTATATTGGTATTGATATATATATATATATATATATATATATATANATATAACGATATAAAGTGCTAATGGTTTGAGCTGTATAACCTACCCAAGTCTCTTAAGCCACCCTATCTGTCTTAGTATTTACAAATTATTTAACCTACTTATCTGGTTCATTATAAATATATTAGTCGGTAGAGTCTAAACCTTTTGAACTCGTATATTTTTCCCAGAACTGGGTCTCAAAGGGACCCGGCTCATAAAAGTATAAAAATAGTATTTAGATAAAAAAATCTCTGTCATTGAAGCCGTTCTAGACTAAACATCAGGTATTCTATCAGTGCGTGACCAGCCCTGCCAGATATTGATGTATTAAAAGTGGACCTCTTTATAATGTTGGTCTGAACCAGAAGTCGGAACGAACTAGCGGTGACTTATATTCACCAATCACGACAAGCGCACACAGGGAAATGTCTGGAGAGACAAAGTTTAACAGTTTGTGACCTTGTTCCAGTAAACATTGATATGGTTTGAGAGTCGGAGTAAGTTAAGGAGGGACGGGAGTCACCAATAGCCAAGGAGGGACGGGAGTCACCAATAGCCAAGGAGGGACGGGAGTCACCAATAGCCAAGGAGGGACGGGAGTCACCAATAGCCAAGGAGGGACGGGAGTCACCAATAGCCAAGGAGGGACGGGAGTCACCAATAGCCAAGGAGGGACGGGAGTCACCAATAGCCAAGGAGGGACGGGAGTCACCAATAGCCAAGGAGGGACGGGAGTCACCAATAGCCAAGGAGGGACGGGAGTCACCAATAGCCAAGGAGGGACGGGAGTCACCAATAGCCAAGGAGGGACGGGAGTCACCAATAGCCAAGGAGGGACGGGAGTCACCAATAGCCAAGGAGGGACGGGAGTCACCAATAGCCAAGGAGGGACGGGAGTCACCAATAGCCAAGGAGGGACGGGAGTCACCAATAGCCAAGGAGGGACGGGAGTCACCAATAGCCAAGGAGGGACGGGAGTCACCAATAGCCAAGGAGGGACGGGAGTCACCAATAGCCAAGGAGGGACGGGAGTCACCAATAGCCAAGGAGGGACGGGAGTCACCAATAGCCAAGGAGGGACGGGAGTCACCAATAGCCAAGGAGGGACGGGAGTCACCAATAGCCAAGGAGGGACGGGAGTCACCAATAGCCAAGGAGGGACGGGAGTCACCAATAGCCAAGGAGGGATGGGAGTCACCAATAGCCAAGGAGGGATGGGAGTCACCTATAGCCAAGGAGGGACGGGGGTCACCAATAGCCAAGGAGGGACGGGAGTCACCAATAGCCAAGGAGGGATGGGAGTCACCAATAGCCAAGGAGGGACGGGAGTCACCAATAGCCAAGGAGGGACGGGAGTCACCAGTAGCCAAGGAGGGATGGGAGTCACCAATAGCCAAGGAGGGATGGGAGTCACCAATAGCCAAGGAGGGATGGGAGTCACCAATTGTTAAAAAGGGTTGACCTTGGTGGTCACGGTGAGCGTTCATCTTAAGATTCAATAGTCATGGGTTTATATTCAGCCGATGTCAACAAATTTTTAATGAGCGATAAATATACGTAGAACAACTTATTTTGGAAGGAAAGTAAAGCTGTTGGTCCCGTGTCAATTGTGAAATAAGAAAACCGGAAAAGTATGTGGAAATACCTTTCATGTAAAAATTGGTAGGTCCTTTCGCTCTAACTCATAGAAATTCTCGTGTGCAGAAATAATCAGTCGTTTCATAAAGTGCACGTTCAATATCTCAAATAAATAAGATAAGTTAAGAAGGTATGTTAGTTCCGGTAGATTAAGGATTAATGAGATTCACTCCGGAAGTCCCATCACACCTTTAATGAAAGGACCACTATAATTGACGCTTTGCCTTTTAAAACTAGATATAAACTTTTACACGAGTCTGTAATATGCAAAGGGTGGGAGAAAGAAAGACACTATTTAATCTAACTTTAATAATGGAAATTTAATTTTCGTGCTAATTTAATTATATTTTAGAAGAGAAGCATATTTTAAAATTACAGTTAAAAAGTGTCGGTACTCACTTTAAGTGAGTTAGACTATAAAGTTTGAGGAAACATTAATAGGAGAACAAATATAATTGGTATCTATCACCGGAAACGTATATTAAATAAATTAAAGTAGTAGAATGGAATAATATAATAACCTGCTAAAAGGAACATAAATGATTGAACTTTATAAAAAAAAAAGGTATTATACCTGCAAATGTATAAATTGCCGTGCGTAGCTGATTCCTATTTTAACATCATTTGGAATATCGTCTGTTGAAAGCGGAATTTCTCGCCACGGTAACTGTAAATTTAACAAAACTTGACCTGGGACATTCTTAGAACCTGGGCTGAATAACATTCGTACCAAACATAGTTTTTTTAATTTTACCTTTATTTCCGACATGGAAACCACTAAGATGTCGGTCGGTGACCTGGTGGTCTAGGGGTAAGGTGTCAGACTTCTATGCTGGTGGCCGGGGTTCAATCCTCGGTCCCGGCATAGATTTATCTGATTACCAAACCCTTCCTTCACCTCTGACAAGACATCTTGTGAATATGAGGAATGCCAGGCCTCCACCGTGGTTCGGATTCCACGTTAAACTGTAGGTCCTTCATTTCATCTCACAATCACCCTACCATTACACATTAGCGTAAGTGCGTACAACCCGAACGGGTAGTAAGACACGGTGATGATAATAATAGTAATAATACTATAGAAGCGTTAAGAACACGGAGGGAGGTTGGGTGGAGTTCATCGTGTACAGAACTACTAGTTACATATTCAAATGGTTCTAGAATATATCAAGACCACCACATAGAGATATTAGCGAACCTGATAAAGATGGCGTAGTTTGTGTTCTAATACGACAGCTTACACCACCATAGGTTTTTTTTGCTGGTTTCATTTATTGAGCACCGACATTCACCGAACATCCGGGATGTCCGAATTTTTAAATTAAGGGTTGTAGAGTTATAGGTAAAAATCTACACGAATTTTAATGGAGATAGAGTTGATAGCCATTTAAGATAAGCATACACAATATACTCCATTCATGATAGGAATTACTCTCTTGAAGGTCTTTTTTCTTACCAATATCCTACTATATAATATATTTCTGGTAGGAAAAAAGGCCTTTCAGAAAAAAATTCCTACGGTGAACGGACTTTATATCCAGTCAGAGCTTAAACCCAGGCCTTATTGTCACTGATATAATATACCAGAAAAAGTTGTTACCTTAACCCGCGTGTTCAACTATGTGGGTTAGTACCAATTATATTTTTAACATTCTTAGTGCACGTACAATCAAGTTATTTTAACGTTTATTTAGAAAATACACCCGCCTCAGTGACGTAGTTAGCTAACGCGCTAGTTTAGTGTTGAGTTGGACTGCCATGGCTGGGGAGATCGAGATCGGAATCTCATTAGGCTTAACTGGTGGTTTTTCCTAAATGGTTTTCCACTCTCACTCCACGAGAATGCGGGTTCACCTCCTCTGTATTCAACCTTCCCAATTCCTAACCCATTAGTGTAATTAGTATATAAGCGTATAAATCGAATGGGTAGTAAGACGTGGTGCTAAGTATAAGTATTATTAACAAATTAATAGTCGTCCCTTACCAGCCCTTAAACTTTTAATTTTTTTAAAATATATTTTGACCCAAATTTTTACTTCTTTTTTTTAATACGTAGGCTTAACTCATTCAAGATATTTTTGAATTATTTTGATTTTTTAATCAATAAAATACACTTTATTTTAATATGAAAAATAATTAAGTTGATTTATATTTAAAATCTCGATGACATCGCTTTGTTAATTTTCAGAAGCTCATATTTTGAAGAGCACTTTTAAAAATTATGTGAAACTTTTTTTTTTAAGTTGTTATAATTAAAATGTGTGTAATATAAATCACATTTATAATCTAATCTTAAGTATCACAGATGAAGTAGATCGAGACAATTTTACTGATCGATTGTAATTACATTTCAGTTAAATGATCCGGACTCAGGGAAAATCAACAAAGTCTAGTGTAAATTTTAATCGAAACGATTGAACGTTTTTACTGCGAGGAGATTTAATCGGCTCCAGTGAGTTTTAGCGATTCTAATTTACATTCTTGCTTGATTGTCCAAAAGGACGTTAAAAAAAACTGTGATCATTTGTTTTGTGTAAATTGTATTCACGCATTTGACTGCGAGTTGAGTCAGATAAAATGTGAGTGGACAATTATTAACTAATTAAGTGATAAATTAATTAATCATATTTAGCACCGCGTCTTACTATCCGTTCGGGTTATACGCTTTAAGTACTAATTAATCTAATGGATTAGGAATTGGGAAGGTTGAATTAAAGGAAGTGAACACGCATTTGCGTGGAGGGAGAGTGTAAAACCATTTAGGAAAAACCACCCCCAGTTCACCCGACCGAGATTCGAACCTTGATCTCCCCGTCCTCAGCGGTTGAGCTCAACACTACAAGCGCGCTAGCCAACTACGCCACCGAGGCGGGTAATTAAGTGATAAGAAATTATTGATTGGGTAAAGTGAATTGCTTTGCATGCACCATGTCTTACTACCCGTCTGGATAGCCAGCATATTTATACTTACAAGCTTAGGATGAAGAATGTTGGACTTAAGAGAATAATTTATACACTTTAATTCAGAGGGGCTACAAAACTAATTAGGAAAAAAACACCCTTAGTAAACCCAACCGTGATTTGAGCCCTGACCTATATTATTATTATTATTAGTACCGCGTCTTACTACCCGTTCGGGTTATACGCACTTACGCTGATGTGTAATGGTAGGGTGATTGTGAGATGAAATGGAGGACCTACAGTTTAACGTGGAATCCGAACCACGGTGGAGGCCTGGCATTCCCCACATTCACAAGATGTCTTGTCAGAGGTGAAGGAAGGGTTTGGTAATCAGATAAATCTGTGCCGGGACCGAGGATTGAACCCCGGCCGCCAGCATAGAAGTCTGACACCTTAACCCCTAGACCACCAGGTCACCATTTTACAATAGATTGGGCTGACGATAAAGGGAATATTGGGGGGGGGGGGGCGGAGGAAGGGGATTGAATCTAGCTATGATGTACAGAATATATTATTAATAAATAATTTTCCACTCTTTCTCCGCACAAATGCGGGTGTACTTACTCTAAATTCAACCTTCCTCATCCCTAGCTCATTAACGTAATTGGTAAATATGACTATAACCTGAACCGATGATAAGAAGTGGTGCTAAAAAAATACAATAATTTGCTATGCAACCTATCTAGTGTTTTAAACAATTTCCTAAATCTTCCTTTGTAACTATTGTTGCTTAGTGTATAAAAAAAGGAAAACATTGCCAGTCAAAACATCTTGCTGACCATAAATGAGTTGTGGCCATCTCCAATTTATACCGACTCATATTTACAGCGGAGTTCTACCCCTTTCAAAATGCCCGCTATTAAAATCTAACTGTAATCTAATTATTTGTAATCCTCTATGCATTTGCATGACAAATCGTTTTAATTTCAACTCATACGCAATTGGGAATTTTAATGGACTTTGTCCGTACATGGGTTGTTCACAACAATAATAATTATTGTTAATGAAGCATTAAATATAATAGTTTTAGTGTTTAATAAATCAGATTTTAATTGAATGGGACAACTATCAATATTATATTACTTGTCTTTCATACAAAACCTTTTATAGTGACCACTTTAAATTGTTATAATAATTAACAAACCATATAGCTTTTGTTTTGTTTTTTAGTTTGTGTTTGGAATAATTGATTTTTATTAACAGAGAAAACAACAGTTTTTAAGAAAATAATATAATTATTTATTTATATTAATAATGTTACTTATTTAAAGGTACGTACTAGTGATTTTGGAAATGGAAGAGGAGGGGAGCAAGGGGTATTGGGGTGGGGGCGGGGCTGGGGTGAGGTTTTACGTATTTATTGGTAAATAGCTACCAAGGTCACTCCCTCCTTTTGTACCACCCCACTCTCACTATTTAGTTAGGGCCACAATAGACAAAAAAAAAAAAGGAGGGCGATCTCTATAAGAAAAACTTATATGAAATAGTAAAACATTTGCAGGTTAAATAAATATTTGAATTTTATTCAAAATAACAAACAGTGTTAAATCCCGGCAAAGATTTATCTGATTGCCCAAACCCTTTCTTCACCTCTGACAAGACATCTTGTGAATGTGGGGAATGCCAGGCTTCCACCGTGGTTCGGATTCCACTTTAAACTGTAGGTCCTCCATTTCATCTCACAATCACCCTACCATCACACATTAGCGTAAGTGCAATATAACCCGAACGGTTTATTGCATATTCTTAGGATATTTATTAACCTTTTATGGGTTTTTATATATTTTAATCTTTGTTATTAATGTTTATAATTAAAGATAAAACAAATTAAATGAGGCTCTGCTCTTTGTATATTTCGACTGAAGATTTCTGAATAATAATTATTGAGGATTATTAAATGCAGTCGAACTGACTTTTGCATTCTTTGAATAGTTAAGGTTCTTCTCAATAATACCAGTATTAATTATTTATTTGACGAATATACATATCATACTGTTGCAGCATTAAAGTTTATAAATATATATATATAGCCTATATATATATTTCAAAAATAATTATTTTATATGGTTTAAACTTCTATATTATTCATTCAAATAAATTATATTAACAATCGTTCACCTCTGATTTAAATGGGATGTGTCATCCCACCCAAAACGTTACCGATGTTGTCATATTTAAAAAAATACCTCTTGCTATTTAATAATTATTCCTTTTTTAAATACTTAGGTATATATGTGAAACGATCAGGCTGGATACAGTTCACACACACATATATAAATACTAATATATATATGCTAATATAAATATATACTAATATATGTACTAATATATATTGTAATGATACTGTTTGGGACCCCTCTCATATATTCAAAAAGTCATGGATGAAGTGTATTTTTATTCAAAGTATGGTACGTAAACTTTCCTTTTAATACTTCATCCATGGAGAATCACAGTAATTTCAATAAACTACATTTTAAAACTTTTTTTTCTTTAAAAGATCAACTCCGTTGTATTAGAAAAATCGTGTGTCACGCTGGTTCCCTTTACCCAATAGTAAGCTAGCCTTTACAACATCAGGTTTACAGGAGTTCTCCTATTTGTTAGTTTTAACACTAGTGACAAGGGGTCTAAGAAGCAAGGGGTAGGTCATTATAAGAAGCTTGTACATATGAATCAGTGACAGTACACAGTAATAAATATAGTAACATAAATCTACACAGCACACAGTACTCAGAACATGTAATATCACCCCCCCAAAAAATCCGTACATTAACAAAAACGGTATCATTTAATATCATTTCTTTAGTACCGAAGGTGTAATCATCTAAATATTATTATTATTATTATTATTATTAGAACCGCGTCTTACTACCCGTTCGGGTTGTACGCACTTACGCTAATGTGTAATGGTGGGGTGATTGTGAGGTGAAATGAAGGACCTACAGTTTAACGTGGAATACGAACCACGGTGAAGGCCTGGCATTCCCCACATTCACAAGATGTCTTGTCAGAGGTGAAGGAAAGGGTTTGGTAATCAGAAAAATCTACGCCGGGACCGAGGATTGAACCCCGGCCGCCAGCACAGAAGTCTGACACCTTACCCTTAGACCGCTAGGTCACCCCCCCCCCAAAAAAATTAGTACATTAACAAAAACTGTATCATTTAATATCATATCTTTAGTACCGAGGGTGTAATCATCTATATAAATCGTGTGCAACATCAAAAGTCTTACTCATTTTATAAGAATAAGTACCACATATAATCAGATCACATAAACGTGTGATAAGTGCTTAATAAAGCAGGTAATTGTCTTCATAAAACCCGGTGTCGTCCACAATCGCGGGGCAATAAAATACCTTATCACTATAATTAATGCCCAACCGTGGCACAAATATCACAATAAAATAAGATGTAATTATAATATATACAGGATATATATATCCTGTATATATTATAATTACATCTTATTTTATTGTGATATTTGTGCCACGGTTGGGCATTAATTATAGTTATTATATATATATATATATATGTGTGAGTGTGCATTGTTCATATAGGTCCCTGTGCAACCTTCTGGTTAGTTTTGTTGTTGTTTTGTACCTACTCCCCTTCACCCCTAAGGACGCAGGAAGGGTACAGCTATACCATAGAGGACTCGAGCAAGGTAAGAGCTCTGTTATATCATAGGGAGTATTTAACGTGCACTTTAGCTACCTACTAAATTACAAATGACATACAAACTAACTTAATTCTAGACTTGACACAACACCCAAACCCCCCGAGCGAATAATCCGTCATTGTTAGTGGGAATTACTCGATTCTCACCAATGGAAGATTTTGATTTTTGGTTCTGGTACCGGTATCTTTAATTAATAAGTCGAACTCGTTTACTAACTAATTAGTTAATAGCCAACCTATTTGCAATTATACCTGGAATTTATATAAATGGTTACTTTCGAAACAGTAATCACATTGAATTTCTTCGTTCTTTATTTAATAAGAGCTAGTTTGGAAACTTGTGAAATAGATATCTTATTATTGTCACTATTATTAGTTATCGTGTATGTTAAAGTTATTCCACTGGTCTCAGCTAATGATGACACCATTTTCTTTATCACCACTTCTTACTACCTGTTCAAATTATACGCATATATGACAATTATTACTCAAATGGGGCTAGGATGAGGAAGGAAGCATTTCAGAGGGGATCTACCAGTATTAGCGTGGAAAGAGACGGGGGAAACCATATAGGAAAAAATAAACCACAGTAAATCCGACCGGGATTTGAACCCTGATCTACCTCGTCATCAGCAGCTCAGTCTAACACGAGAGTGACGCCTTAAAACATGTGGCCGTCAAAGTAGGTGGTACATCTATCTGTACGTTCTAAAATATACTTACGGTGATGATATTCAGCTGTTTATAATTTAAAGTCTGTTCACCGTAGGAATCGTTTTCTGAAAGGCCTTTTTACCCACCAGAAATAGATTACATAGTAGGATATTGGTAGGGGAAAAAAAACCTTTCAGAGACATTCCTACAGTGAATGGAGTATATTTGCGAAGCATCACGGGTAAACATAGAGTGCACTTATTCCAGCGTGTGAATTTCTGCCTCACTCCAACATATTCTGCTGCTCTTTATTGCCTCCTATGTACGTACGTGCAACTGACTCAAGAGCTATCCAAGAAGCGGCTCTTGAGTTGAAAGGTAAAAAGAGTCTCAGGTTAAAGTGAGTGTACATAATAGAAGTTTGTTTATTAAACGTGCTTTTTTCCTAAATGAGTTTTTTTTTTTCTAAATCAAATTTCATCGAGGCGTGCTCTAGAATTATAGCTTACAGCGGGCGGCTGTGACAGCCCGTGGTTCGAACAACTGGTATCAGAGGAACAGAATAACGAAGAAGGTAGCGAATGAAAATAAAATAAGGTTTATCGTCGTAAAAAAATGTTAGTGTGGTTAGGAAATGGAAGTGTCATGGATGCTGAGAGGGAGGGGGGGGGGGATATAGGATGAAAGAAATTGAAGGGCCGCTAAACCAAGATAATTTGATTTACCAACCTCCTTTTTGAACTCTATCCACCCCTTCATACACCCCAAGTCCGTAAATGTAATATTCCAATTTTATATAAAGTTCAATAAAATGAAATGTTAAAAAGATAAAAACTAAGTGGAAATGGTTGTTGAACCCCATTAGTTTTTTATTTTTTATTTCTGTGAATGGAAATGGTTTTATTAAATAAATTTCTGTCAAAGAGTTAAACATGTGTACACGTTTAAAAGATTAAAAAGTTTAAATTCTTTGAAATTTTTTAAATGTAATTGAAAGAAGAACAGCCTTTGGTGAATGTATACATTAAGGGGAATATGCTCATTCACATAGTACTTGAATATGTTAAGTACTATTAAACAGTTTTATATTATTATTATTATTATTGGCACCGCGTCTTACTACCCGTTCGGGTTATACGCACTTACGCTAATGTGTAATGGTAGGGTGATTGTGAGAAGAAATGGAGGACCTACAGTTTAACGTGGAATCCGAACCACGGTGGAGGCCGGGCATTCCCCACATTAACAAGATGTCTTGTCGGAGGTGAAGGAAGGGTTTGGTAATCAGATAAATCTATGCCGGTACCGAGGATTGAACCCCGGACCCCAGCACAGAAGTCCCACACCTTACCCCTAGACCACCAGCTCACTCGACTGTCACAATATTACGAAAACAATTTAAATATATTTGTACGTCAATTCATGTGATCAACAGCTATTTTTATATATAATAATAATAATACATATTTATATTTATCACCACGTCTTACTACCCGTTCATGTTATACGTCTATGTACTAATTACACTAATGTTTTAGGGATTAGGAAGGTCGAAATTAATAAAGGTGCAACAGCATTTTTATGGAGGAAAAGTGGAAAACCATTTATGAAAAATCATCCTCAGTGCCTCTAACCAGGATAGAAACCCGATTTCCTCGTCTTCGGCAGTCTAGTCTACTGAGAAATTACCGCCTTAGACCATGCGGCCACCAAAGTGGGTGTGTAAATAAATAGGCAAGTAAAATATTATCCATGGTGACCACGATAAATAGTTTGTAGTTTCTAAATATTCCTTTCTACCGCAATTTAAAAGCTAGGGAAATTTAATAGTTCCTGTTTGTTTTATTTACTTATAGCTAATTTAATCAAAATAATTAAAATAATAATTTAATAGAGCTCGGTGCTTCATTATTGATGATGATGATTATTATGGCAATAAATAATAATAATAATAACAGTAATAATAATAATAATAATAATAATAACAATAATAGTTACCTTTAATGCTAAAGTTTGGTTAGTTCCTTCAATTACACATCGCTAAAAATTACAATTTATTTAATCTATTAAGCACCGCGTCTTAACACCCGTTTGGTTTATACGCTTATGTACTAATTACGCTAGTGGCTTAGGAATCGGGATGGTCGAATTTATAGGAAGTGAACCAACATTTGCGTGGAGGGATAGTGGAAAATTATTTAGGAGAAACCACCCCCCAGTTCACCCGACCGAGATTCGAACCTTGATCTCCCAGTCGACGGCAGTCTAGTTCAAAATGAAACTAGCGCATTAGTTAACTACAACACTAAGGTGGGTAAAACATTGCAGTTAAAATAATATTTATCACACAAACAAATTAATAACAATAATGGCATAGAAAAACTAGAGCTAAATAGCCGGGGTTCAATCCTCGGTCCTGGCACAGATTTATCTGATTACCAAACCCTTCATTCACCTCTGACAAGACATCTTGTGAATGTGGGGAATGCCAGGTCTCTACCGTGGTTCGGATTCCACGTTAAACTGTAGGTCCTCCATTTCATCTCACAATCACCTTACCATTACACACTAGCGTAAGTGCGTATAACCCGAACGGGTAGTAAGACGCGGTGCTAATAATAATAATAATAATAATAGAGCTAAATAAATACAAATATGTATAAATTACAACAGCCAATAATTCACCCCTTTTCCCCGTCCTTTCTTAGCCAACAAAATCAATATTATATAAAAAAAATATATTCAATGTAAATATTAAAACATATTAAAAAAATATTTTTAAGACAGAATTATGACTAATTTCTCGTTACTTCTCTGCGAATCGTATTCAGTAGAGGTTTTTTTAAATTTATTTCTAATACTTACTTCTTTTTAGACGGGTAACTAACAACAATTCTCCCAGGTGTTTTTTTTATTGCGGTCCCAAGTGCCGAGAAGTCCATGTGTGTGTGTGCGTGTGCGTGCGTGCATGTTCATCTTCCCACCATCCATCTTTCAGACAAGTCTATAATGTAAAACCCCTCACATCGTATCCTTCACCTTCGTTTTATTGATCGAGTGTTATTCAGAATAATGTAACCCGTCTACTTTCTGACCTCTTCTTTATCATATCATTTTTTTGTTTTTTGTTTCAGTGCCTTCCAACCACTTCCAATTTTTATTCTTGTTACAGTTTCTAAAGAGAAATGAGTAAAGGCAAAACTCAAAATAGAAAGGAAGACACGAACTTGTTATTTGGGGGGTAGAGCGACCATTAATATTTCATAACCTTCATTCGATGAAACGTTCGTGATGGATGAGTTTTTTAAAATTATATATATAGTAATTTTATGTTTTATTGTCTCTACCGCCATCATTAATTTCCTTTTTGTTATTTAAGTATGATTTGAGTATGGCTTCTTAATAATTTCCGTTCATACAAAATCAATCAAACAGATTACCGTTATAAATATAAAATAAATGGTACGACAGACTCAAACAAATGTTCATATATATTTTATCTTGAAATAAAATTCTCAAAAATTGATTTTTGTAAATTACAGTACCCTTAACCAAGTTTTTCCCAGAAAATCAAACACATCATCACAACAAACATTATCTATATTTCTTTATTATTATTATTATTATTATTATCACCGTGTCTTACTACCCGTTCGGGTTATACACACTCACGCTAATGTGTAATGGTAGGGTGATTGTGAGATGAAATGGAGGACCTACAGTTTAACGTGGGATCCGAACCACGGTGGAGGCCTGGCATTCCCCACATTCACAAGATGTCTTGTCAGAGGTGAAGGAAGGGTTTGGTAATCAGATAAATCTTTGCCGGGACCGAGGATTGAACCCCGGCCGCCAAAATTTAATATTGACTCTACAAACATAAACACGTTTGACAGTTATCAATTAATATAGGGTATTGTTATTTACTTCTTTGATATTAAGTATGAAATTTACTCGGTGCTATTTATATGACAAATCTAGTTATGATATAAACTAAATTAACTATACGATTACTAGGAACGCGCGTAATGCTAATTTAATTAACTTATCCTCAAATATTGTTGAATACGATTGAAAGGAATGTTAAACTCAGTACCTAAATAAAAGAAGAAAATTTCGCAGTCGTATAGACAAGACAACAATAAAATATGACAGCTCTCTTGCGTTTTAATGTTCAATATTTAATCTAGGTTCCGAGTTGAGAACGACATTGATAAAATGAGAAAACTTTATTAGTATTAGAGACAACACCTTATGTCACTTTCAAGATCACGGTATTCTAATGTGAGGGCCGTTATCTTATTACCTGCCACGGTGGCGTAGTTGGCTAACGCGCTTGTCGTGTTGAAGCCCGACTGCTGAGGACGGGGAGATAGAGGTTCGAATCTCGGTCGGGTGAACTGGGGGGGTTTTTCCTAAATGGTTTTCCACTCTCCCTCCACGCAAATGCGGGCTCACTTCCTCTCATTCAACCTTCCCGATTCCTAATCCATTAGTGTAATTAGTACTTAAAAAGCGTATAACTCGAACGGGTAGTAAGACGCGGTGCTAAATATTATTATTATGGTTATCTTATTTAGATACGTGAGATGACTCATGTGAGGGTCCTGTTATTTCCATGTGAATAACATATTTGACACGCTTATTAATTATAGACACCATTAAAATATCAGAAGAGAAATAAAAAGCATAGAATAATCCATGGAAATCCTAGCACACTAAGCCAAAGATCACAGGTTCGAGTACCGTGTCTGGGTATATTTTTTCTACTATATTATTTTTGTTATCACCGCGTCTTACTACCTATTCAGGTTATTTGCACAACATAAAAATAACTATAAGGGGGGTAGGGATGTGGAAGGAAGCCTTTTAGAGGTAATACACCAGAATTTGCAGGGAAGGAGAGTGGGAAGACCATTAACTAAAACTAATCCAATAAGACACACGCTAATTCGAATCTTGATATTCCCGTCTCCTACAGACTAGTATAACACGAGAGTGACGCCTTAGACGGTGTGGCCATTTGAGACATTGTTAGGATAATCAAGTCTCGTATATTTTAGTGGGCAGAATGTGCAGCGCTGTTGGGAGGTTCTAGAACGTTGTTCAGGGCACTGACTGGTAAGCCCAGTGGGAAGAGACCATTGGGAAGAGATATACATAGGTGGGAAGATAGCATCATAATGGACTTAAGGGATCTATGGCGTAATGAGGTGGACTGGATAGAACTAGCTCAAGATATGGATAGGTCGCAATGAGGTGGACTGTAAATAAATAACTCAAGATATCGATAGGCTGTAATGAGGTGGACTGGATAGAACTAGCTCAAGATAGGGCAGACGGAATTTAATTAATATCTAGCACCGCGTCTTACTACCCTTTCAGGTTATACGCTTTAAGTACTATTTACGCTAATGGATTAGGATTTGGGAAGGTTGAATTAACGGAAGCGAACCCGCATTTGCGTGGAGGGAGAGTGGAATACCATTTAGTAAAAACCACCCCCAGTTCACCCGACCGAGATTCGAACCTCGATCTCCCCATCCTCAGCAGTCGAGCTTAACACGACTAGCGCGTTAGCCAACTACGCCACCGAGGCGGGTCAGTCGGAATGTAGAGACGCTGGACGCCAGTCGCAGTCGCTGGTCGTAGACGCGAGACGCGTTGAGGAGGGAATCGTGCCTTTACTAAGCGTTCGTGCACATAGTAGCACATAGGTCAAGTCAGCCATTGGTGCAGATATTAAAAATGTATACTCTTAGAGAAAATGTTCCATATTTTTCGTCGAGGCAGAGTATTGAACTATTGAACACCTATATCGGTTAAGTAGGCTATAATTTTAGAGGAAATGTGCCCGTAATTGAGGTAAGATAGAAGAAGAGCTTTTAGATTAAAAAAAAAACTCTTTAAAATACTCGACCTGCCCCTAACCATTAAACCTGACTAAAATAGACTGACTTCATAGTTCGCGTGACCCCTGATTGGGGGGTAGTGGTGCCCCAAAATCATAAATCGCCTAACATCATTACGTTTTATTATTTCCGTGATGGTAATGGGTAACTTCTTGGAATTTGGGGCCAAAGAATGGATGAGCTTACTGAGAGTTTTCTCAAACGCTCAGGGAGAGTCGCTTGTCTTCCGAACCAAGTAGTCTTACTTAGAGAAGGAAACAGCTCAAGGCAGCAAGACTCTCTCTAGATCTTCTATTTAAGATTCAAGGTGAATGAGATCATCTTACTGATAACAGAATTACATTACCTCCCTTAAGATAAACTTCAAAGTTATCGTCTCACATACAGGAAGCAGGAGAATGGTGGGGGCAGG
>CABEEJ010004347.1:45826-61053 GCA_901482245.1 Timema douglasi
GGGGGGGGGGAGAGTGGGAGAAGAGACATGTTATATTGTTATTATATAGATATGTCTCAGGACATGTGTATGTGCTCTTGTATGGATGGTCTTAGAGCCGGCTCAATACTGCCCTATATCTGAGTGGATTTGCTTGTTATCCCCTCCCTCACCTCCCCCTCAAGCAAAGAATTCCTCTAACAACAACAACAACAATAGTCTGGAGAAACTTTGTTGTTGATCAGCAGATACTCTCTGACAGATACTCTGGGGATGTTATCCGCATGATCTGAGGATTACTATCTCAGAGTATCGGTCCAAGTCTCTCGGTTTGGGGCGTGGAGAAGAGTCTGTTTCCATCGATTGATTGCGCATGCGTGGACCGACCAGGGATCATCACTTAATCCTGGAAATATCAGAAATGTTTTTATTATGGACAATGAATTCGAATAAAGCTTTTGAATTTATCAACTGAAAAGGCCATTGTTGAGCTAGTTGATGAAGGTACATGAAGCAGTACTTAAATTAATAATAATAATATTTAGCACCGCGTCTTACTACCCGTTCGGGTTATACACTTTAAGTACTAATTACTCTAATGGATTAGAGAATTGTGAAGGTTGAATTAGAGGAAGTGAACCCGCATTTTCGTGGAGGGAGAGTTTAGGAAAAACCACCTCCAGTTCACCCGACCGAGATTCGAACCTCGATCTCCCCGTCCTCAGCAGTCGAGTTCAACACGACTAGCGCGTTAGCCAACCACGCCACCGAGGCGGGTAGTACTTAAATTGATCAACTAATCAAACTGTGTCATTTTCTATTTATAGCTACAAATTATCATTCCGCCAATGGTAATATATTTTATGTTCAATTTTTCAACGTTTTTTTTAAAAATAATTCAAATATTTACAATCTTTTTCCATAATTTAATGATAATATTTTTGATAATTTCTCTACCAATTTGACTGATTTTTACAAACCTTATCAATTTATTAAAATATATATTAGTATTAATAATTTGGCCAAGACTGACATCTAACAAGATACTTTCTAAATCTCTTTCTTCTTAAGTAAAAATTATGAAAACTCAGGTCCGGGGGAAATTAAAACACAATATCATCCTCTCCAAAATAAATAGAGATAATAAAAAAAAACAGGCAGAGAGGTCGGCGTTTGAATCTTAATCGGGTGGGTATATTAAATGCGTTTAGTTCTTAAATAGTTTAATATTATATTTCTAAACAAATTCGACTACATTTCCTATTAATTGTACCTTTCTCATCCTTACGTCTTTGGTGTAACTAAACTTTGACAGCCCGAATGGGTGATGGACCCACATAAGATTTGTGAAGTAAAATGATATATATTGTTGCAAAATTACTCAACTAAGGCTCATAAATGGGTGACCTTGGGGTCTAGGGGTAAGGTGTCAGACTTCTGTGCTGGCGGCCGGGGTTCAATCCTCGGTCCCGGCACAGATTTATCTGATTACCAAACCCTTCCTTCACCTCTGACAAGACATCTTGTGAATGTGTGGAATGCCAGGCCTCCACCGTGGTTCAGATCCCACGTTAAACTGTTAGGTCCTCCATTTCATCTCACAATCACCCTACCATTTCACATTAGCGTAAGTGCGTATAACCCGAACGGGTAGTAAGACGCGGTGCTAATAATAATAAGGCTCATAAATAAAATAATTACACTGATACAGAGACAGTGGAAAACGAGGAATATATCGGTGTGGCAAAGATCATGATGATCATATACAACTACTTCAAATAACTATGTTTGGTTAAAGCTTGGAAACTATTGGTTCTATAAAACTAAATTTCAAATAAATTTATAATACTACAACTTTACAATTCGTGTCTGAAATAGTTGTGGAGATATGATCAAAGTTGTAAATTACCACCTTAGTAAATTACCCTTAAATTCAATTTCATGGGAAAACAAGGATAGCTATTTTGTTTATAATGTTAAACAACGCATTGATATAAAATATAATCAAAATCATTAAAACGCGTTTCAAGAAAATAGAGTTTCTCTCTTTCTACCATTCAGAAGACTACCCTTAATTTTATGGTTGTATATCGAATTCCAAAAAATTCTCGGGGGAACCTTATGAAAATACTGAATGTCAAGTTTTTAGCCCGATTGGTAAAATAGTTCCAGATCTAGGCCGAGATACAAACCAACAGACAGAGAAACACACAGCCAGACAGACAGACAGAGCATGAAAACCACTTTGTTTCAGAGAGTCATGAACCGTTGACTTCTTTTATCCAAATCTCGAGCTATATTGTTATGAACATCTCAATACTTCTCTCTCCGAGGGAACAAGAGGAGGGATAAACGCAGACCTTAGCGTATGACATCCTCACTACACCTTGATTTTACAAGCTCGTTTTTTTTTCAAGGTCTCTCTACATGAGGTTAAGCCATGGACATCGTTAAGTAGTTGTACATAATTTATTATATAATATAGTTTTCGTTTATTTAGTTAATAAAATATGTGTAGAATTAAGTTAGTGAACATTTGTTTTATTTTAGGGTTAATAATTATTCTATTATATGATAGCATGCAAATTAAACTGGCTAGAGATTTAAATCCACACAAAAATTACTTCATTTGTCTGATTATTATTCCGTTACTGAATGGAGAGTTATAGATCTATTTCAGAGCACTCGAGTGCTGGTCTGGAACACTCGATACCACCACTAAGGCTCCAGGTGCCAATATCTCAGGGGATCCCTCCGTGGCAGAGAGCACTAAGGCACTGCCTGTCTGGAGCATTGACTACTATATCTGAGAGTAGTCAGGGGACTGGTATCGACCGTTTGAGTCTTCAAATGGAGCGGCATCAGATTAATTACACTAATGGTTTTATTCACGAGTAAGGTTATATTTATAAGAAATGTACTGGCATTTGCACGGAAGGAAGAGTGGAAAAATATTTAGTAAAAACCAACCTCGGTATACCTGACTGAGATTCTAAACTCGATCTCCCCGTCATAAGTAGTCTAGCCAACTGCGAGAGTAACACCTTAGACCATGCGGCCACCTAAGTGGGTGAAATAAAACGGATTATATTATAATATAACTAGTAGGTTCAAGGCACTAGTAATCCGGCCTTGCGAAGAGATCTAATAAAATGATTCTGGGCAGCCAATATGTTTTTTTTACCCTTAACTCATATTATAAGCTCTGCATCGGTGGTCACGCTGTCTAACACGTCAATAATGTTTCCAGTTATGGGGAGATCAGGGTTTTAAATCCTATCGTGTGTACAAAGGGTGACTTTTACTTAATTATTCATCATTATTCCTTCCCTATAATATGGGTACATTTCTTCTAATAATTTACCCTAATTATCTCTACTACCCTAGCATATGGCTCTGTAGTGTAATTAAATAACAATCATTTAAAGAAAAGGGTTCCACAAACGGTCCTTGGCTGACTTTTCTACCAAGTCAGTCTTAACAGCTCTTCATTCCAAAGAAGCTTAGAAATATAATTCCGACGCGTTCATTTTTGGTATTTTCAATTCCTTAATAACAAAAGAATGGGGGAAAGCGCGAGTCATGAGAATGTTCTTGAATCTATGACGACGATAAATGAGGTAACAATACAACATGAATAATTCATAAGAAAATAAGATGTGAAAAAGTTATTTTTCATAAGATAGATTTATTCTGACTTACATAATCGGTTTTTTATATTAGAAATAATAATTATGTATACAAACCAGTAAACCCTTGTGAGACTCTCGCGACTTTCACCTTCCCTTCCTACCCTTATAAAAAATATATAGTCTTTTGTTGGGTTGTTGAAATTAAACACTCAGCGAATTATTATTATTATTATTATTATCACCGCGTCTTACTACCCGTTCGGGTTGTACGCACTTACGATAATGTGTAATGGTAGGGTGATTGCGAGATGAAATGGAGGACCTACAGTTTAACGTGGTATCCGAACCATGGTGGAGGCCTGGCATTCCCCACATTCACAAGATGTCTTGTCAGAGGTGAAGGAAGGGTTTGGTAATCAGATAAATCTGTGCCGGGACCGTGGATTGAACCCCGGCCGCCAGCACAGAAGTATGACACCTTACCCCTAGACCATCAGATCACCCTCAGCAAAGTGTATAAACAAAATAGTAGACAGTTATTTTCGGTAATTGATGCACAAATATTGTTAGATTTTTCTTTTAACTTAAATTTTAAACAAACAATGTGTTTTAACGTAAGCTGAGTATGCTATGTCAGATGTCGGTAAAAAAAAATGCAATCCACTGATACCTCATTCATCGCTGTAGGTGTTTTGTATTATTTGAAAAAAAGAGATGTTGACGATATAAATAATAAATAGGATATTATTGTAATAAGTATGAGCTCCTAAATAAAGGACATTCTAGAGGAATGTTAATCAAAGAATTTATTTCAAATTCTAGTTTCACTATTGTATTTAAAAGTTTAATATTTACTTAAACTAATAAAAATTAAAATTAAGGGTAAAAATACACCAACATAATACTGTGTTTTATCGCGGCCGGGGTTCAATCCTCGGTCCCGGCACAGACTTATCTGATTAACAAACCCTTCCTTCACCTCTGACAAGACATCTTGTGAATGTGGGGAATGCCAGGCCTCCACCGTGGTTCGGATTACCACGTTAAACTGTAGGTCCTCCATTTCATCTCACAATCACCCCTACCATTACACATTAGCGTTGGTGCGTATAACCCGAACGGGTAGTAAGACGTGGTGCTAATAATAATAATAATAATAATAATAATGTGTTTTATATTCCTTTAATGTTTTATAATGTTTAACACTTCTTTCTTATGCATTAAGGAGATAAGTTATATATATAACCTAGTTTCAAAATGTTTGTTTCAATTAAGACCTTGCTACTTTTAATGTAGCTTGGTTACAAAACATTTGGATATGCAAATGTGTAGGTTGATTTAAAAAAAATTCGGGATATTTTTCTAAATTATCTCTTATTTTACTGAAAAAAACTATAATATTTTACTAATACAATCTTTTATTTTAATAATGACAAACTCTTTCTCACTAACTACGCTAATGGCGTAGGGATACGAAAGTTATATATTGGAGGGAGCATAACCACATTTCTTGGAGGTTGTAGGGGGTAACCATTCTTCATTATTAAAAGTGAATAGGATTCGAACCCTAAGCTCATGCTCACAGTCAAAAACTGATTAAAAGGCGCTTGAATATCAGTCAAAGTGGCCATCGATGTAAGTTTCAAAAGATAAATTCACCATAAAAGAATATTTTAGCTCTAAAAAAATATGTCGATGATTTACCAACATTTAAAAATAAACATTTTCATTCACATACATTTTTTTTAGATTCAAAAGTTGATTTTTATATTATTCATAGAAGCTATCTATTTTTAAGGGCATACAATTTTTTTTTAAATATCAGTTGATCTCAAAAGCAAACTTATTTTTTTCATACATTATTTTATCCCATTTTATATTTTTTCGAATCCCGAGGCATTTCATGTAATCTTCAAAGAAATATTGTAAAGATATTCATCCTTTTATTCGCCTCCTAAAGCTCTGACTATGAAAAATCAAAAGTGCTCATGTCCCTTAGGATGGAAAAACGGACTTATACCCATTACTAGGATGTCATTCTTTTTTTTTTGTTACTATCTTTTGTAAATATGGGATTTCGGAGATAATCCTGCTTAAGTTTTTTTTCTTTTACACTTAATTTTCCTCTTTTTCTTTGAAAATATATTTTGGGATTAATTTAGGTTGTGCTAGCCCAACTACTGTTAATCTTGAAAATAGGGACTTTAAATTTGTGTAAGAATCTGTTTTTTTTTTCTTGTTTTTTTTTTCAAATTTAAATTGGTGGTCACAAAATATAATATACAGTGACGGGAAGAGCTTATTTCTAATCCCGGTACATTTTACAATTATATTCCTCCACTCTCCTTCTGCGTAAATGAAGGTACATTTTCTTTAAATTAATACTTTTCCATTCCTACTACGTTTACGTCATACACGTGTGGGTGTATAGACCAAACGTGGGCTAGTAAGTGTTGAAAAAATAAGAATAAAAATATTTTCGAATGGGGTTTTGAGCCCTAAAAAAAGCCCTTTCTTCAGAACTGCCCTGGGTTAGACTTGTGAAAAATAATATTAGCACCGCGTCTTACTACCCGTTCGGGTTATACGCTTTAAAGTACTAATTACGCTAATGGATTAGGAATTGGGAAGGTTAAATTAGAGGTAGTGAACCCGCATTTGCGTGGAGGGATAGTATAAAACAATTTAGGAAAAACCACCCCCAGTTCACCCGACCGAGATTCGAACCTCGATCTCCCCGTCCTCAGCAGTCGAGCTAAACACGACTAGACGCGTTAGCCAACTACGCCACCGAGATGGGTCAAAATAAAGATTGTTAAGACTTATGAAATGAGGCAAATGTCTAACTTTCCAAGTAATATTCTTATCTGACTGCTAGAACAAGTAACTACATAAGGGTAAGGTGTCAGACTTCTATGCTGGCGGCCGGGGTTCAATCCCCGGTCGTGGCAAAAGATTTATCTGATTACCAAACCCTTCCTTCACCTCTGACAAGACATCTTGTGAATGTGGGGAATGCCAGGCCTCCACCGTGGTTCGGATTCCACGTTAAACTGTAGGTCCTCCATTTCATCTCACAATCACCCTACNTGTAGGTCCTTCATTTCATCTCACAATCACCCTACAATCACACATTAGCGTAAGTGCGTACAACCCGAACGGGTAGTAAGACGCGGTGCTAATAATAATAATAATAAAAGTAACTACATCTACGTTCATGTATCGATACGTAAAGTGATGTCATCTTCAACTGTTACGTTTGATCCATATCATGAATGTACCCGGGAGGGGTGTGGAGAGGGTGCCCGGGAGTTCTAAAAGGGGTGCTCTTGTCCGATAATATTCTCGCGTCGCCCATCAAGAGACCTCTCGACAGTCCCGGTGAAATGAACAACAACTCTCACGAAGTAGCCAACACGTCACGTCGGGGCGAGGCGAGTCGCACAATCTCAAACTGACATCAAAGTACAAACACGTTTCGTTCATTTACCCTCCTCCACCCCCGTCATCCTCTCTTTGTGTTCACATTCCAATCACAGTAATGCACGATATTCTCTTCTGTCTCTCTCTCTTCCTCCTTCCTCCACGAATACGAGCATTGGCAGGACAGAAAGGGAGACGTGAGGAATGTCTGATCTGCGAACGTACCGCTCACGATTCATATCATGTGAGTTAAGAGTCGGTTCAAACGAGTTTATTTAGGTCTTTTGCACACCCCTGAGACCCGTATCCGGCGAGGTTCAAGAGGAGTGTGCTACTATATTCTCACAAAGTCCACTTTAAGATATGTGTGTGTGTTTTGTTAGTAAATAGCGTTCATCTACGAAAATGTACACCGCAGCTCGAATAAAAGGTAATATTTTGTTAAAATAAGGATTGAGCTCGTAAATTTCGCATCAATTGAACTTCATTATGTACACATATATGTATGTATATATGTATGTATGTATATGATTCTATGTATGTATGTATATATATGATTCTATGTATGTGTATATATATGATTCTATGTATGTGTGTATATATATTATTCTATGTATGTGTATATATATTATTCTATGTATGTGTATATATATTATTCTATGTATGTGTATATATATTATTCTATGTATGTATATATATGATTTTATGTATGTGTATATATATGATTATATGTATGTGTATATATGATTATATGTATGTGTATATTAATGATTACATTTATATATATGATTATATGTATGGGAAAACTCTTCAAGTCACAAATTTAAGGCAGTATGTGTTTGTATTAGCTTTGTCCATTCTTAGAATAGAGCCCTATTAGAACTCGTCCTAATTAGATAACCCAGAGTGGGATTTTTCATTTAAAATGTAGCTTTTATCTCTTGAAAGCAAAACGCAAGAAAAAGTCTTGTTTATTTTGTGTTTGGCCAAATATATTACATTTATTACTTAACAAAGTGACGAGATGTTTAGAAAACGGGCCTTTTTTATTCACGCGTCGCCGAGAAAGGAAAGTCGTACAACATTTTCAACCTAGCTTGCTCAGTGTTCCGCAGGTAAAGTTGCCGTCAAAGAGCAACAAATGAAGCCTTGTTTTGATTGGTGTTTGTCTTCTTGGGTCATTGGACCAATATTCGGTCGTCTGGACAGGACAGTCGGTCAACCCTAGCTGACAGTCAGACGGAACGGGCGAACTGGTGTCTCGATTGATAAATCACTAATATATATATTATTTGCATATAAAGTTGTGAAATTAGGTACGTATAACCCGAACTGGTAGTAAGACGTGGTGCTAATAATAACAATAATTTAAACCAAAGCTTTTATCTTTCTTAAGCTACACCACTTTCATCTATAGTAATAATATATTGTCTTACCTAATTTGGAGCTACAGTAGCCCCATGGCTTCTTTGGTGCTGACCGACAGCTCACAGCTGGCTTGTGACAGTCAACATTTAGGTATATACCTAAATTATGACCTTAAGAAGTGACTGCTTCTAAACACACGTTTTTGCAGATCGTATGGTTCAGCGTAGGGATACATAATTTGGTTTAGTAACTTTTCAAAGCTTTTAGCTGTCAGCTTTGAGCTATGGGTCTACAGTAATGTGTATTTAATAAACAAATATTCCCTTATACCTCTCTTATATGTATAAAATATCATTCTTTTCTCGTATATATATATATATATATATAATAGAATTGTTCGTATATAGGTTCAGGAATAATGGTTGAAATGAATCTATCCACGTTTTAAAAATATAAATAAAATAACTACTTTATATATTAATGTTAAATTTTCTCCATAAAAACCTCCTTTTTTTTAGTTTTTTTCTGCAATTTCTCAAGGGAAACATAATACTATTGCATAGTTCTATATCCACTCATAAAAATATAACTCTACTGTTCATGGTAGAAACTGTCGGCACTGTGGTCGTATATTTTACTGTATGCAACATTTCTTATCGTCAATAATTTCGTGCTCCAGATCTTTGTTGCTTAGGGTCGCAAAAAGCACTCCGTTTTCACTCTAACCAATCCAATTCAAGTGTACGGACATCTTCCTACTTACAAGAGGTGTATTGGTTGAAACCATTTTAAATAAAATTATTCTCAAAATAAAAATAAAAAATAAATATAAAAACGTAGAATGTAGATGTTAAACAAAAATATAAAGTTATACAGTTTCGTAAGACGTTACTTACTCCGGTTTAGGATTCATATAAAATAATAAATATAATTTTATGTATGTAGTTAATAAATACCTCTCCTATAGATATCTAATATACATGGTGACCATTGAAAGATTCAGTTAGTAGCTAGCTCTTTGGCCTTCAGTGACTTAAAAAAGCTCAAAGCATCCAGAGCGTTATCTTGCCACCCAACCCTAACTCGGGACCACCATCATCAGATCTCTAACCCTACAAACAACATCCTTCAAATATAAGCTCTCATTAACCTACCATCGACGTCCTGGTCTATCAACGAGATTTGTATCTTCAGGTCTCCCAACTAAAATTTTGTGTACACGCCTGGTCATTATCCATACGCCTCACATGACTGCCCAACTTCAGCCTGGTAGCCTTGGTTATCCTTCGAGGATGCACACAATCTATAGAGTTCTTACTGACATCCAATACTGTTTCCAGTCTCGGGTCAATGTTTTATTCAAACCATATATTTTCCACTACCGGCTGGCTAGGCCTGTCGTAGCTTCATATGCCTTATAATATAACAAACTAGGACAGAACTATATCAAGATAGAGATAGGGTATAAAGAGGTGGACTGGATAGGACAAGGATAGAGTGTAATGAGATGGACTGGGTAGAACATATATCAAGATAGAGATAGGATATAATGAGGTGTACTGGATAGGACAGGGATGGAGTGTAATGAGATGGACTGGGTAGAACTATATCAAGATGGAGATAGGGTGTAATGAGGTGGACTAGGTAGAACTATATCAAGATAGAGATAGGGTGTAATGAGGTGGACTGGGTAGAACTAGCTCAAGATAGAGATAGGGTGTAATGAGGTGGACTGGGTAGAAACTATATCAAGATAGGGAAAGGGTATAAAGAGGTGGACTGGATAGGACAGGGCTAGAATGTAATGAGATGGACTGGGTAGAACTATATCAAGATAGAGATAGGGTGTAATGAGATCTACTGGGTAGAACTAGCTCAAGATAGAGATAGGGTGTAATGAGGTGGACTGGGTAGAACTATTTCACGATAGAGATAGGGTATAATAAGGTGGACTGGATGGGACTATCTCGAGCTAGGGGTAGATGGCGTACTTTTTTGTAAGTGCATTAATGAACTTTAAGCGTTCCAAACGCCAAAGAAGATATAAGTAAATTTGAATTAATACAAAATTTCAGCCTCACTTACGCTGTAATTTTTTAAATAATATTTATTACTGATCTTTTTCCGAGTAGTTTTTAATTATTTATAGTGGAATTCAACCTACAACGCAAGTAAAAATAAACTAAATATTAAATCATGTAATTAAATCCTTTGAATATATAGCTTACATGTCTTTTGGAACTCTTACGCAATAATCCCATTATTTTAGAATACTATCGAATTAAACTAGAAAACCATAAGTTCAGTGTTAATATCTATAAACACTACTGCGTAGAATAAAAAGGATCGAAACCCACATTGGTGGACACGCAGTCTAAAGGTAAAGCTCGTCTAATCTGTTTTTTTGGTTGAAAATAGTTGGTGGATTTTTCGAAACCAGGCTGGCAGTGCAAATAGTGGATCATCCTTAATGGTTTTTCAACCTCCTTCCAACCAAATAAGGTTACATCTCCTAAATAAATATTTACTCATCGTAGCCGTATCAACGCAATTAATTGTGGATATATATATAATTAATAGTTAGTAAGACAAGGAGAAAAAAATTGGGATGAAATGATTTAAAATATGATTTTGGTTTTATAGCAAATATTTTTGAACAAATAAACCAGTTGGAATGTTGGGACTCTTAAAATATTAATATCCTCTTAAATTAAGAGCATGAAACGTAAATTTTAGGCGTCTTGGAAACTGTTCCCGGTCTAATGGTCCCGTGTGCAGCAGAAACACTAAGTAACTTTGTCATTCCTCCCGCCCCATTTAACAAAACAAGTGCTAATCTGGTCGCAACTAATTAAGTCATAACTTAGACTTAACCATTTCACCAATTCCCCTTTTCTTCTTCTCTTTCGGCTCCTTCTTCCTAGCAGAACTCTGATTCTCTTTCTTACCTTCCTTTTTTTTTTAGCTTCCCCTCCTCTTTATATTGATCTTCAAGATACGACCGCGACATTTTTTTTTTAAACGGGCATCGCAATTTTTGAACTAATTAAACCATAACTTAGTCAGGACTTTCCTTTAACTTTAGTCTCCCTATTTTCCCTTGTGATTACCCTTTTTTTTTAACGTTCATTATTATTACTATTATTATTTTCTTCCAGTCTTTTTTCTTCCTACACGAAAAAGTTTGCAATGACCCTAAAACTGACTTCCAAGGAGTCTAAAAAGTGATTCGCGAAGAATAATTTTTTACTTCAGGGCCTAATTAACTCATAATAAACTGCCTTAAAAAAAAGAGTTAACGATTTTTTCTAGATACTTCCTTTCAAAAACATAATATACATAATAAATATCTAAGAAAAGAATTGCAAATATAGTTTTTTTCACGTCATTTACCCAACATTAAGGCTTTCAGCTTGTTTAAAAGAATTGGGTAGGCAATGAGAAGATAAAATGTTATCCCCATTTTGTCAAGGGAGCTAGGAAAACAATTTATGTAAGGAAACACGCCCGGCACTTGTAATCTATTATTATTATTATTATTATTATTATTATTAGCACCGCGTCTTACTACCCGTTCGGGTTACACGCACTTACGCTAATGTGTAATGGTAGGGTGATTGTGAGATGAAAATGGAGGACCTACAGTTTAACGTGGGATCCGAACCACGGTGGAGGCCTGGCATTCCTCACATTCACAAGATGTCTTGTCAGAGGTGAAGGAAGGGTTTGGTGTAATCTAGTAAATCGTGAGTGTGACGACGCATTAGGTAGTGTGACCACCGATTATGGTAAGCCCAAATCAAGTACATTATGTTTATTATAATTAAATGTGATGGGTTAATGACTGCATTCTAACGTCACCTCCCCTGTTTCTAAAAAAATAGAACAACATGGCGCTACAACTAGAAATAGGAAAAACAATACTGTACATTGCATTACAACTTACGAAAAATCCGAATTAACCAAAACAAAATTCGAATTATCCACGATTATTTAACATTGTTTTAATATAAAATCCACAAGACCGGACGAAAGATTAAAAATAAAGACGATTTCGAACTACGGAAGTTGGAATAAGTCAGGTTCCACTGTAAAGTGATGTTATACAATAGAAGTAAACAAACAATCAGTTGGAGATAAAATATCTAAATGGTAAATAATTGTTAAATTTCGTAGATAAGTTAAGAAATGATTTTTTTTCAGTTACTAAATCATCGGTACAGTTTTGATTAAAGCTTTTAATTTATTTCTCAAAAACCCGCCTCGGTGGCGTAGTTGGCTAACGCGCTTGTCGTGTTTGAGCTCGACTGCTGAGGACGGGGAGATCGAGGTTCGAATCTCGGTCGGGTGAACTGGGGGTGGTTTTTCCTAAATGGTTTTCCACTCTCCCTCCACGCAAATGCGGGTTCACTTCCTCTAATTCAACCTTCACAATTCCTAATCCATTAGAGTAATTAGTACTTAAAGCGTATAACCCGAACGGGCACTAAGACGCGGTGCTAAAAATATAATAATATTTCTCAAAAATGTATGACAATCCCGGGTTGGATCAGTGGAGAAGGGGGAGGGGGTTCACGGAGATTTTGGTAATGGTCACACTAAAGTCAAGGTCAGCCCAGGAGAGTTTTGATTGTTGGGCGCCATCTCGTTGAACATGAACTATAACGAGGAATTCGTTCATTAGCAGGATGTTTGAATATCAATACTCCCCCCCGCCCCTTTAGTAAGGTAGACCCGGATTGATAAGTCACCGTTCGGACAGGGATCAACTTCCGTCCTTTACTTAAACCACCAATAAATATTACACCCATAGGTGTTTCATATGTTGACCATGCAAGACCTGCCAATAAACATTGTAGACTAAAATTTGTCAAAACCATGTAAACTTTCCCGTAGTGTTACTGTAATAGTCCCAAAAAAAAAATATGACTCATAAGGCAGGAGTACCTACAAAAAAAAAAGGGAAATCAGAATACCTATTGTATTATACGGTTATTCCTCTGGGAAGGTATTCTCCCAGCCCTTATTAAGTATCCAACTTTAAACACTCATCAGATTAATATAATCGGAAGCTCTAATCCTTAGGTAATTAGAAGAAAATTCAAAATTAATCAAGAGGAACTCAAATTTTATTACACACACGAAAGTAGTTCTAAGCAATTTCAAAACGGTATGAGTATTGATCTGATACACAAGTCTAATGGGCCAACCATCGGCAACGTTCATTGAGCTTTCACTTAAACTTAACAAAATGACTCCAAATTAAATAAATATTAAACGTCGAGATCCCATATTTTAGTTGAAAGGGATTTCCATTAACCTGAAAGCTTATAATAATAATAATAATAATAATAGTAATAGTAATAATAGCTAAATCAATACACACTAACACATCATCCTTACGAACTATAATAATAGTCCAATCCTAATAACTAACCAACAAGATACAAATACAGGTCACGATCTACCAAAACAAATTGTGAGTTGTGAGGGGCCACCGCGCTCAAAGAACCAGATTATTGTGCACAAATAAGTTAGAGCTAACGCTTCCTACAGCAGGAACAGGAGTCCCAGGTTCGATGACTGTCACTAGTGGTAATTTACTCGGATAGTTCCACCTACAGTCAATCTTCCTATGCCAACATCCTTGAAGTTAAGTTTATAAAAAAAAAAAATGTATCAATTGTCGGTCTCTGTGAGTCTTGCGACACGCGCGACCATACATTCCTAGCGGAACCCCAGGGGTGTCCAAGTTGGTAGGCGACTCGACAAAACTTCACTCGTGAGTGCCTCAGAGCACCAGTCATGGGTAGGCAACCACAGGAGAAGTACCACGGATGTGGTTTGTAGTTGGCAGAACACAGTCCGGGAAACAAACTACAGACTCCCAGACGCAGAGTCAAAACCCTACAAACCCCGTGAATAAATAGGATGGTTCCAACGATAAATGTAATACTTCATAAAAGTCACTTACCAGCTTTAATTAAAGCTATTAAATGTATAATAAAATAAGTTTAATAAAAAATGACTTTACAATAACATCCCAAGTATTAACTTTGATATCGAACAGTTCTAATAAAAAAATATGTTTTAAATTCCCCACAAAATAACAGTGCTGGTCACTTTATCCTATGTAGGATGTTTTTTAAATCGGTAATACGTCAACTATCCAATTAGTTTCACATATTACAACTAAACCTGACAAGGATAAACAATAAACAACCTGTACCAAAGGAGAAATAAAATCCTATAAATTAACAGTACCTTTTAAAAGTTATATATATATCACTAAAACTTTACGACTCTACATTATTAAAATAAAAATTCTAATTGTAGATCCAAAACTACTGGTCTTGTTATACGAGTAAACTATTAATATTCTTAGGTTTTTAACACAAAAGAGCTTATTGTTGGCGAGAGAGAAAAAAATATACATATTCACACCATAGAAGCTCATATCCATGAATTTAAGTATTTAACATTTGGTAATAATATAGTTCCCCAAAACATTGTCATATATATATATCCATTACGGACACAAATTAGTAAAATATCACAGTATAGATAGAAAATGATTTTCATAAAGAACACTTAATTCAATCCAATTAAACTGTCTTACGAAACGTAGTTCTCACCCTGCACGACCGGTCAGTTATTTCATTCTAGTCCCATTAGAACTGTTGAAGTTTGTGAACATTACGAAATGTAAAACAACTTTGAAAGCTGTAATAGACAGAACAAATGATAGTAACTAAATAACATTAAAAGGTCTACCTTACCTCTGCCACTAAGTTTTAGCACCAAGTCCTCCAAACGGAGACGGGG
>CABEEJ010004348.1:0-20839 GCA_901482245.1 Timema douglasi
TATCGAGAGGTAGGGCAAGGGGGGAAGGCAGCAAATATGTATGACTTATTAAAGGCCGCTGAAAGATATTCACTATTTTTGTGGTAACCACAAAGAGCAGTGTTTTAAATAATGTGTGTGGCCTTAAATACAATGAACACTTTGTTTATGTTCTTTTTTAAATTTGTAAATTTAGGGGCAATTGTGTGTAATGGGGCTTACTCTAATATTTTATTCACAATGAGGATCACTTTAAAGGTTTTACTCGAAGAAAAGAATCAGTGGGGGTGGGAAACTAAGGGGGAGGAGGCAGTTAGTAAAATTATGTATTTTTTAAAAAGGTTTTTAGCCTCCAACTCAAAAGGGCGATTGGGGATCCAGGAGCTTCCAGAAGATTCTTAAGAAAATTAGGCTATATATTGGAAACAAACCAGAACCTTAACCACTTTTCCCCAGAGAGGGACGCACCTAATTTCTTTCCTCAGTCACAGCAAATTCATCTTTTAGAAACTGTGAATTCTGTACAAGTTTGTTTGAATTAATTGTTCGAGAACCAGTGATTGAACTAAAATTAAATACACTTGTTGGCATCTGCCTTAAGGAAACCTTGTACCTTTTTTTGGGAGGGTGTGTCTAAAAACTTGAGAATCACTAGCTTAGTGGAAGTGTAGATTGTAGATGTAGGCATTCTATAACTACTAAAATAACTCCATGGGTCAAATGAGGTTTATACGAAATACTTCCAAACTACTGACTTGTAAGCTAACACGTCACCATAAATATATTACAGAATTAAAACGTGATGTGATCATTAACAGAACCTGGATGTAAAAAAGAGCAGATCGGTGATTATTCTCTTCACTTTACTAACTAAAGACAAAAAATAACTAATTAGTAGCCCAAGAATGCAAGAGTTGGTTTTGAAATTTTCCTAGTACTAAATACCAATAGTCAACAAAAACATTTTCTAAAGCCATTAAATTTCCCTGAATTGATTCAAAGTTTTGATTTCATTCGATCTTTCGATTTGATTTTTTTTTAAATCACTAGAAAAAGAATCGATACATGAATCAGATTGAGGCCTTGGAATCAATCCTAAAAATCGATTGATTGATAGGGAAGTCTTGGTTTTAATCAAAGTAGGCCCTACTCATTGATGCACCCATACATATTTTCAGTGGCAGCTCGTAGCTAAAATTGGTGGGGGTGCTGCTCCAAAAAGATGTTTAGCCTTTGTTTTAAAATTGTGTAAAAGGAAAAATAAAACATGTATAGAAAGAAAATGTATTCAGGAACTTGATAAAATCTTAACAAAAAAANTGATCTCTGGATGACAATTGAGGAAATTTTTCTCCATTGAAAGTACTGCAAGTGCATTTAGTCTTTCTGTTAAATAAAAGAACCGGGGGAAAAAAATGAATCAAGTAGAATAGCTGGAAGCAGAATAATGATCTAATTCTACACTCTTCTACACTTTATCACATTCAAGAATATGGTACACAGTTTTTAAGCACAACACACGTTGACTAAAAGAAACTTTCCTTCCACCATCACGCCAGAGCCGGCACTGCGAGAGCAACAGTGCTCTCTACCTGGGAGTCCCACCTTCCTCCCCACCCCCTTCAATGTGTGCATGCGCACAACAGTCAAACACCACATCGCTGGCACTGTGACGCTCACAGTTCCATACAAAGATTTTTGTATCTTTTTCATAAACTGGAGGATGGCTACTGAAGTATTGACATTAGGTTTAAGGAATATATATTGTACTACAAAAGTAAAGAAAGAATTAAAGAAAAAAGGACTCATTATATTAAAAGTTATTGATAATATCAAGTGGAAATAGGGTGTGCTGCAGTTCCGCAGTGCCTATACATGAGCCGCCACTGCATATTTTACTTCATGGATTAGGAATTGTATAATGTATTGAACTTAATGTTTTTATGTATTTTTTCCAACTAGTAAACTTAGGCGGAACTTTTAATTTTTTAAATAATATTGCATAAGCTATATTCTACCTTTTGAATATCAAGCCATAGGTCTAAGCCTTCTCTTAAAATGTAGCCAATACATTCGACCCAACTTCATCATTGTACTACTGTTATTAAAACATGGTAACTTAACACTTTCAGTGAAACATAGTAACTTATCGAGAAAAAAGTTAGCAAAAAAAGATTTATATTGATTACAAGAATAGTTAATGCTTGCATTTCATGTCCTTGTTTATAGACAAAGTTAATCCTTTATGACAAAATTCTCCCAACCCCCACTACCATAATAACTTTTTAATATTACTCTAGGTGAATTAATTATGGTGTAATTTATGGCAGTATGCTGCTTAGGCCTTAATATCTTCCTCGTGCAAAGCTTTTAACTTTTATTGCATTAGGGCTCAAGATACGGTATAGGCCCTACTAATAAACTAAAAGAAATACTAGCAAAATTGTTTTAGCTTAGTTCAAATCTCTAAACTCAAATTTCTGTTAGGTACCTTAGGTATACAGGGGTGATATTTTCCATAAATGGTTTTCCCAAGTCCTTAAATATATATTTATATATTTAGTACCGCGTCTTACTACCCGTTCGGGTTATATGCTATAAGTACTAATTACGCTAATGGATTAGGAATTGGGAAGGTTGAATTAGTGGAAGTGAACCCGCATTTGCGTGGAGGGAGAGTGGAAAACCATTTAGGAAAAAACCACTCCCAGTTCACCCGACCGAGATTCGAACCTCAATCTACCCGTCCTCAGCAGTCGAGCTCAACATGACAAGCGTGTTAGCCAACTACGCCACTGAGGCGGGTCCAAGTCCTTAAAGAAATTTCTTGTGTATTTCTTGAACGTTATTTTTAAATCACCCTTACCCAAATATATTTTTATTAATATGTCTAACCTCTGTAAGAGACATACATCATTTATAAAAATAAATCTTAATAACATTCCTTGTCTCATGTTTTCAGATGTTGCTGTGGGCTGTCGCTCACATTTCATGTGGGCCTGGGTGCTGACATTAGTTGCGAGGGTGTGGATCCATGGACCCCTTCACGCCACACTAAACCATCCCCCACCGACGCCTATGGTACTATTGAGTTCCAAGGAGGACCACATCCTAGCAAGGCACAGGTATTCAATCCCTCTTAAAATAATCCACACATTCTTGATGTGCACGGAAGTAGTTTCAATCTCAACATATCTCATTATAATCTAGGTCTGAACTTTTCAGTTAGAGAGGAAGTCCCCATCAACCAACCTGAGTGTAAAACCATCAGATGTAGCTAAGCTACAGAGAGTTTGAATACAGTGCCTGATTCTGACTGTTGAATACTATAGTTCAAATCATAGATCTTGAGGAATATTGGTATATTTCTTCTCACTTGCTCTAATTATCTAAATGCTCGTCTTATTATGTTGTCATTAACATTTGTGTAAGTTGTTTGAATGAAATAAATACAGTGAAATTGGTAGATTATATACTCTCTAAAAATGTACGTAACCTATTCAAAGTTCACCACTTAGGCCTGTGTTTGATTAGGGAAGGAATTTCAAAACACATTAATGGGTGATTTAAAAATTGTATAGTTGGTTAAAATAAACAAATTTGTTTCTTCTTTACTTGAGCTTTGTTACTATTCATGATTATAACATCCTGGTTATGATCTAATTTTATAAATATTCAGACATAAAAGTTCTAAAATATGTGTTATTACTGTCTTTTTATTAAAATCATTGTTTTATTTGCTTGTATTTCTTGGGAGTTTTAGGGAAGATTTAATTCAACGTAAGACCAATAATTTAGCTCTAGGGGTGGGGATTTTAATTTTTTCAGTCTCATTTGTAATAAAAACTATATTGGTCCATTTCAAATTTCTTTCTCATAAACCAAAAGAAGGCTCGTTTATATATGATAGGATTGTGTCCTCAAGTTTCTCAATTCCCTCACTAATTCACTGAAAAATTAGGTAGGGAAGCCACTAGATAACGGTGGATTTACTCTGGTTTCCTTACAGTATGTGCGGTTGGCCTACGACACCCGCCCAGAGCTGATTGTGCAGTTGTTCACAAGAGAGTGGAGTCTGGAACTCCCAAAACTCCTCATCACAGTGCAGGGGGGTAAGGCCAATTTCGAGCTGCAGCCCAAGCTCAAGAAAGTCCTGCGCAAAGGACTGCTCAAGGCCGCAAAGACCACTGGCGCATGGATATTCACCGGTGGTACCAACACTGGTGAGAGATCATCTTACTTTAACCAACTAACCATCCATGGCAAAGTGTTAAGCACCTTCCTTCAGGAAATAAGAAAAGAATAAGGTTTCTGTTTGTTGGTAATAGCCGAATGATATGTAGCTCCTTCGTTCAGTCGATAGCACGTCTGCTTACTGAGCTAAGAGTTCCGGGTTTGATATCTGCTGTAACAGAAAAATGTTTTACCTGAGTTTTATTTATAAGTGATGATGAATTGACAACTGGGATATTGGATATTGTATTTGTTTAGAATTAAAAAGTTTGTAAGCCATATACCTACTAATATAATTGGCTAAAAAAGTGCAGTATAACTATCCTTTAAAATTGTGCTGATGAAATTTACTGATTTTTCTGAGCTTTTTAAACGATATACTTTTTTTTATGTTAGGTGGGTTTATTTTTGTGTTTATGAAGTGTGTATTAAATAAATACTTTATCCCCCACCCCTAGCTTTTAAAATATTAACAATATTGTCACTTTTCATAGATTTTAACTACATGTAATGTTTGACTTCCATCTTCACTTATTAGTTATTACCAATCACAGAAAATCTATATAAGTGTAGAGAACTTCCGGCTAAACACTACACTAAATATGACATATATTTAACTAAATCAAGCCCATCCTAAACATAGTGTTTACATTCAAAGATGGTGGGAGTATTTTCTACTAAAAATATTTTTTAAGAGCTTAACTGTATGTGAAATATGTATGTTCCAGGCGTGACAAGGCAGGTGGGCGATGCACTCCTGCTAGAGAGGTCTCAACGCAGTGGGAGAGTAGTCAGTATAGGGATTGCCCCCTGGGGAATCGTCGAGAATAACCATGAACTTGTGGGCCTCAATCGTGATGTTCCTTATCATTCCATATCTTCTCCTAGGTATTAATAATGTGGTTTTGTTTAAATCTTTGTCAGTAGGGGTGTGTGAAGCTTTGAAACTTCAATTGGGCTTCAAAACAAATATCAGCTTTGACTTTTCTTAAAAAAAAGAAAAAAAAAGTTGACTTTGACAATTTCAAAGCTCCACCAGTAAAGATATTGAGAGTTAAAAGACTCGATTTATGGTCATTTTATTCCATTCTGAGCTGTTGTATACATTAAAAATCAATATTCTTATAGAAAGAAATCTGAAGTAATTTAACTGTAAGTAGCAATAATAACTCTCACTAATACTAACATACTATACATTTTTTTAAAAATAAATTTTATGAATTTGACAACATATATAGATCAAATATTTGAGGTTAATCATTGTGAATTTCGACGAAATAGATCAACAACAGATCAGATCAATATTATTCGGCAAATATTAATAAAAATGTGGGAATACAACAAAAATTCATCAATTATATATAGATTTTAAAAAGCCCCATGATTCCATTAAAATACATAAATTATATTGCATTTTAGTAAGTTTGGGATACCCTAAGAAACTTATTGAGGTATGTTTTACTGATAGGGGCGGGAGGATGTGGGTTGGATGTTACCTATCAGATACTTTTGAAATACATAATGGATTTATACAAGGCGATGTACTTTCCCCATTACTTTTTAAACTATCCTTAAAGTATACTATTAGGGTAATGCAAGAGAGTACAGAAGGGTTGACACTAAACGGCACAAGGCAAATATTAGGATCTGCAGATGATTTAGCTTTGTTGGGCAATATAAAGGGATCTTATACAAGAAATGCAGACATTTTATTAGAGAATAGTAAGGAAATAGGTTTAGAAGGGAATTCTGAAAAGACTTTATTATTATTATTATTATTATTATTATTATTATTATTATTATTATTAGCACGCGTCTTACTACCCATTCGGGTTATACGCACTTACACTAATGTGTAATGGTAGGGTGATTGTGAGATGAAATGGAGGACCTACAGTTTAACGTGGAATCCGAACCACGGTGGAGGCCTGGCATTCCTCACATTCACAAGATGTCTTGTCAGAGGTGAGGGAAGGGTTTGGTAATCAGATAAATCTTTGCCGGGACCGAGGATTGAACCCCGGCCGCCAGCATAGAAATCTGACACCTTACCCCTAGGCCACCAGGTCACCAAAAAAACTAATTAAATGATCACACAGATAACTCCGATTTGGGTTGAAGACTTGAAGTGTATGATCATACACAGACCACAGGCTGAAGTCTATAATTTAAAGATTACTGTGCACAACATATCGTTTGACAGGGTTAATGAGTTTAAATATTTAGGAACAATATTAACTAGCAAAACCGATATTAGATTGGAAAATAGGAAAAAAAATAAAGTCAGGGAAATCATTAGCTCAGTAAGTAGTTGACATCAATTGCTTTCAAGGAATGTATAACTCAAAATATACAAAAAAATAATTTTACTCATTGTTTTCTATGGAAGTGACAAAAACAAATTCAGGGGGCTCGAAAATAAGGTGCTTAGGAAGATATCTGGTTATTAAAGGGATAAGGCTACTGGGGAGTGGAGGAGGTCACATAATTATGAGTTACATAACCCGTACTCATCTTAAGACATTGTTAGGATAGTAAAGTCTCGCAGATTACTGTGGGAAAGACATGCAGAGTGAATTGGAGATCCTAGAACCTCATTCAGTGTATTGACAGGCAAACCTAATGGGAAGAGACCATTGGAAAGACCTAGACGCAGATGGGAGAACAACATTAGAATGGACCTGAAATATATAGTGTGTAATGAGGTGGACTGGATATAACTAGCTTAAGATAGGGAGGGATAAGTGGCCTACTTTTGTAAGTGTGACAATGAACTTTAATGGTTCCTGTTGGAGTTCAATTATTACCGTCAAAACATTCATGTTTGTTTACATTTGTAGTTCACTATAACGCCGACAGATGTCTCTTGAATTTAGTCTTAAAAGGCCTTTTCAAATAATAAACCGTTAGTGATGCTCCAGCCAAGCGCTGTACCGGTCGTGCTATAAATTGTGTTAGCAATAGTTTATACATTGTGTATTTCGATCACTAGTCTACCCAACAGTTCCTAATGCCATAGAGTAATTAAGGAATTATAACTTTATTTATTAGAATAAAATGAAATACTACATACAAATGTTCCATGAAACATTTTAAAAGTAATGTTGTGCATAAAGTTATATAAATAACACAATATAATATCTTTTCAAGGATAAAACAATTAATAAAAAATATTCAAACTTCTATTCTGTTTCAAGAATAATTCATATATTTGATTCAAGCTTGTTGCTTTGAATTGAAAAAGTGCATTTCACACACCCCTAAAAATAAGAATTGTATTATTTCATATTGATAGTGGATAACTTTATTTGCCTATGGCAGGCATGTCCAAACCACAGCAACCTTTGTGGCTCACCAGCTCACATTTAAATACTTCCAGTTTTGCTTGTTAATTTCCACAAAGTTTTAGAATTGTAAGCATTAGATATGTATGCATTTTGTTAGTTTATGTTTTTATTTTATTTGGGAATTAGTTCCTATAAATTTCATGTATGAACCTAGACCAATTCCTTAAGAGCTAAGACTTTATGCAGCCCTCAGCCAGGGAATGGTTGGACATGCCTGGGCTATGATATCTGGTGGAAGCTAGGTGTTAAATGTATTTTTATGAACGATATATTAGTGATGTGTTTGATTAAAGAAATTATTAATTGCTTATTGCTCAGAAATATATAAAATTATAGTAGAGACACTGTAAAATAATGTTATGTAAGTGATAGGGCAAAAAGCCAAACTAATAGGATAATTGAGTTATTGATTACAATAGACTTCTCTCTTCATGTCTTTATACACACTTCACACATATTTTATTCACTATCCCTCCTCACACACACACACACACACACACACACACACACACACACACACTTTTAATTTTTCGAAGTGTTACTTTATGATGGGAATAAACACACACAAAAGTAATTTTATTGTTTTTTTTTCAACAATTTCTATCCCAACATAACTCCTTCTTAATACCTATATATTATCTATGTCTATTGTTAAGTTGAAACAATTTACTTGATATTTGTTTGTAAAATAATGTATATTTTGGTATGTTTCTAATTGGTTATTCAATGGTTGGTTGGTTGGTTGTTAATGGCCAGCATATTTAAGTTATTTCATTTGCCTCCTGGAATTCCAATAACATTGGGTTAAATCACTATTGGAATAAATGATCTTTACCCATTGTAGAATAAGCTTCTTTACAAATATTGAATAAATTACTATATGTACTTTGAGTTGAAACTGTTGATTGCATATATCGGGAGTGTTTTATTGTTTGGTCCAGGTCTAAGTTTGCTGCCCTAAACAATCGTCATGCCTACTTTCTATTGGTTGACAATGGAACAGTAGGGAAGTATGGGGCTGAGATTATACTAAGGAGGAAACTTGAAAAATACATATCTATCCAAAAATTACATCCTGGTAAGTAAAGCAATCTTACATTTAACCATCTGATTACCTGTGATTATATCTTTACTTGACACTACCCTATAGCATCGATAATTCAGACTCATTGGGGATTGACCCAGTCAGGATTGTCGGTTTGTCCGGATTATCAAAAATATCTTACTTATACAAAAAGTAAAAAAAAAAGCATAGACGAGATACTTAAGAAAAAACAGTGCCAAGGTAGAAACATTTTCACTTTATTTTAACAACAAACTTACACATTGTTTTTTGTTGGTAAATACAGTATCACAAATTCTGAAGGAATATAAATAAGGCAAAAATCTAACAACGAAAACACCTCAATTATTTATAACAAGGATTGAGGTATTTTATGGGCACCCATGTGTCTGATTCTCCGTTGTTCAACAAGTGGCTATTTTTATAAATGCAATTTTTCTTGCCTTTTTGGATAATCAATAATCCATTTTTTTTTTTTGGGCCTCGATCGACTTATAAACTTATAAATGGTTCCATTATCACCCATAGTTTCTCCATTGTACTTTTTTTTGTCTATACATCTTATATTTATTACTTAATTTAAACTTTCCCATAAATACTTATGTCTCCACCTTTCTAGAAAGAAAGAAAAAAATTAAAATAGTAAAATATTAAACTACAGTATTTAATTTTCTTATAATATTACTGATTATGACTGGTCCAGGTTATTTTGGAGACACTCGAATATTATTTGAGAGTACTTGATATATTTGTAAGTTTAGGAGGTTCAAAGATCTACTTTTATTAACGATGTAGTTTTCTTACATGATCACCTGATAATTGCTGCAATATAAACTGGTCAGTTGTGGTCGACCACTTTCCAACTCTGTCTTAAATTATTACAACCAAGGGTGTAGAAAGCGTGGGGTCCGGACCCTCCCCGGAATTTGTTGGACCACCCTAAAGAGGGATTTATATATACAAACAGAATATTTTACAAGGTATAGCTTTTTACTTTTACCACAGTTTAATGTAAATGCCTTCAACCAAATACTAGTTAGTTATTATTTTAAAATTCATATTATAAATGCAACTTGTAGAACTTCCGATTGTAAAATTAGCTTTGCCAACATTTCAAATACTTTTTTTTTGTCTACGTTCAAACATTTATTGATAAACAAAGGATGCTTCTTGATATGATTCTAGTTTTAGAGTCTGAGCAAACTAGGCAAACTTTTTACTATTAAGTCTAAGATCATATTTTATAAATCAGCAAGCGTAAAGAGCCGCTTAAATAAAAGGACAATTATCAGAAATGAAGTCGGCAGCTTACATAAGCTTAATACCTGTATTTTCCCCCATCCTCTCTTTAAACCCACCTACTCACGCAAATCATTATTTTGTAAATATGAACATTTTGAAACCACTGCATTACTAGTCAGTACAGTGTTGAGTGTAGTGAAAGGTTGTGTTGTGTCGGCATTTGGTTTCGCAAAAAAAAGATTCTGTATTACAATACTAGTGGCTTGTTGGTGGTTTCTAATATACTGAATATTAGTGTTAGTTAAATAATTATATAAAAATATCATGCCTTAAAAAACATAAATATATGCTTGACACCTTGTTTGTAAAAAACAACCAATAAAAAAGAAGTGAGATTTTTTTATTAGTTTTACTCCCCCAAATTTCACTCGCAGTTCAGTTATTATTACTTGTATTAACTATGGTATTGTTCTATGAATGTGATGGTTTCACCCGTGAGGGCTTGTGCATCGTGATGTCAGTGTAGGTCAGGGATGGCAAATCAGTGGCATGTGAACACAATTTGGGTGCTACACCGACATAGAAGAAATTAAACATTGTATAAATTTTTTCCCAGTGTGGTAGATTTTTTTGAATTCAATAATATTTTGACAGACATGTTATGTCACATAGTACTTTTTGAATTCAACAGTTAGAAATTGTCTTGGCTCATGCTTAAGTACATCTTGGTGCTGTTAAAGACAACATGGTTTGAACTTAAAATATAATACAAGACTCAAAATGCAATATGTCCACCTAATATTAAACTGGCATGCTGATCACGAGATCAAGGTTGGAATTTCTATCGGGTCTACTGAGGGTGGTTTTTCTTAAAGGGTTTCCACTCTCCTTCCAAGTAAATGCAGGTAGATTATCTCTAAAATGTTTCCTTCCTCATCCGAGCAATTATTAGATAGCCTGAACAATGTAGGACGTCGAGATTAAAAAAGGTTTGGTTTTAAAGACTCATTAAAAAATGTAAATAATATATGACACAATAGACTAGCCCAAAATTCAACAAGCCCCCTAAGTGGCACACTGGGTGGAAAAGTTTCATCAATCCCTGGTCTAGGATTATGATATTTTTGGAAAAAGGGGGTGAATTAACCTCCAAAGGAAGTGCCCACCAATTGTATGGTTACGACTATATATTAAATCAACTTTTATATTTTATTGAGTTGATTTGACCCGCCATTTGATTATGAACATGTCATTTGGATTGCTTATAAAACAAACTAAGCAACTCACCTAAAAGGTAATTAATTAGAGAAAAGAATTACACGGAAACTCTAACCCATAACCTTAAAAACAAGAAAGAAATAAAAAGTAAAAAGAATACATATTAATTTAGAAAAGATTCTAGAATAAAATTTAAAAAAGTAAGAGAAATAAAAAAATTATGTCTCACGTTGATCAGATCCAAATAGAGAATGGCCGAGGTAAAGTCGTTATTTTTCCTTAACAGGAAATTGTGATTCACAGATAGGCCAATCAGAGACTTTCAAGATAAAAAAGGACCAATAATATAATATTTGAAGACTTAACATTTTTAAAATAAAAGATATAAAAAAAACATTAAGGTAAAATTACATATCTAAAAAAGGTACAAAGAGATTTAATTACTTAACACATCTTGAATTAATAATTTATAAAAGATTATTAAAACTTTCGTTCCACTAAATCCCCATTTGGATCACCATAATATTGCGGAACTACTCCTAACTTAAAGTTTGTCCACTAGGCTTCGCCACTCACCACTACCAGGAATGTCAAGGTCGATAGAACTTAGGTCCGTTCATAATTAACAGTACACTACCCAACAAGAGACTTTGTAGGATATTATAAATTGTAACCCAACAGTGAGGCTTTCAGCATAGAATCCTGATTAGATATTATAAATTGGTACCCATCAAGAGGCTTTTCTTGATATTACAAATGAGCAACAGGATTTTGGGATTTTTTGAAATTCAACCACTAGTGGGGTGCAGGGAGAGGGAGTGTTTTTTGGGTATCCTCTAAACCAGTTGAGTTGGAAAGATGAAACTTGGCAGGGAGGTTCTTTTTTAGGGTAAAGAGTGATATTTATTTTTTTATTTTTAAAAATTCAAACCTTCATGGAGTGAAGCGGAGAGGGGGTGATTTTTCCGTACATTACAATACACGGTGGCTGGAAAGATGAAATAAATATATATATAAAGTTGACCCCCCTGGAAAAATTTCCTTTCTACACCCTTGATTACAACTCTGTTTGAAGTATCATTTTCAAATGTAATGGTATGATTTGAAACATTATTAAAATAGCTGTATTTGGAGACTTGAAGCCTTAACTTAAAATTCAAGCTAAATCCACCATATTCAATTAATTACTTAAACAAACTACAAATAAAATATAAATTCAACTGATAGAAATTATCAATGGTATGGGTAAAAGTCATTTAAAGGAGTATATTTTTTAATTATATTCAATCTAAATATAAAATATGTATTTACAATCAATAATCCTTGACCATCATTATCATTATTTGAAGAACACTAGCATAAAAATAACTGGCAATACTAAAATATTTTAGCATCTAATCATTATAAAGTCATTCAATCAATCATCAACATCATCATCAACTGGACCCATGGTATAGTGTTCACTGCATCTAGATACGAGCATAGGGGTCCTGGGTTAGATTCCCGGTTGGTACCTTGGGTATTTTTCCCTTAGGAGGAATTCTTCCAACGATCAGCAGGGTTTGTTTAGCTAGGCTTAATTTAGGTTTAAGAGTTCCCACTGATTCCACACCCTCATATTCACTATCACCATCACCTCATCTCATCGGGTTATGGAAAGAGCCTCCATGGAAAGGATGTATAATTAGTTCATTCTGATGTTCCCTGGGCAACATTACATTAGTACTGGCTAATCTTTTCACTACTAGGCTACGAATGATGTAGCCCAGATGTGCAATATTATCATCATTATCATCATTATCATCAATATCATATCTCGCGGCGTTCCATCTAGTCGATGGGTCGGCGAATGGAGCCCCTCCAATAACTTCAATCATTGTATTTGTCTTCTTCTTCAATACTGTCCCACTCTTGTCCTTTCTTGTCTATGTCTGACTTCCCCATGTCCCTATTTCTCGATCTCAGTCTTCTTCTTGGTCGTCTCATTTCCCAGATGTGATTCATACACTTTCTCAGTTATTCTGTTGACATTCATTCTTTTCATGTAGCATATGTGAGTCTGTGAAATGTTATGTTACCCTGTATTCGGTCAATTAGAGCTAAATTTCTGATCTCTGAACTCCATATTCTCTCTCATCTTTTATTGCAAACACGGGTCCTTATAAATCTCATCTATATTGTCTGGATTCTTTTTTCATCTTTCTTCTTTATAGTAAAGTCCGTGTTTCACATCTGTATGTCAAAATGGGTGTTTACCTAAATAGGTTTGGTAAATGACTCTCTTGCATTGCAATGGAATCTTCTTGTTCTGTATAAGAGCTTCGTTTGTATTTTATAAGCCAACAGTAGCTTGACACCTGATGGTAAGTTCTTCATCTACATAACCTCGTTTTGATATAGCACTGCCAAGATATTGTAATTTATGTATCATATCTAGCTGATTTTCTTCTATTTTAAAAAGCCTGTTTGTTGCCCATTTCTTCTCATAGTCATATTGATTTAACATTATATTTATGCTAATTAAATTAATATATGCTTTTATATATACAAATATATGTATTATTAAATTTGCAATGGGGATGTTTTAAATATCTTCAAACAATGCAGAGACCACTTTACCATAAAATATGTTCCCCATACACTATGTCAACAACTGTAAGTAAGACTTGCTAAATTAAAATAATAAATAAAACACTATTTAAATGGTTTAGTTTTTATTACTAATACTGAAGACATTGCATTTTGGGAGCTACATACCATTATATTATATTTTTTATTACCTGTAAGGTTGTAGACACTATCCTTCATCTATAAAACCTTACATTTGAATCTTAAAAATTAAACTAAGCATAAGTGATTATCTTTCTAGAATTGATATAATTTTTAGTTTTCTTAGTTTAATCTACAAAAATTTTAGATATGGAAATTTATCAATTTATTAAAATATCCTCTAAAAATCAAAGATTTGAAGAACTATCTTTTATAGTATTTCATTCTCTCAACAATATTTGTTAGTTAATAGTTTAAAAAATATAACATATGAACAAAAAATATAATCCCAATATAAATGGATCAAAAATAAAATCTTGATGTTCTTAATTAGGGACCCACTGCAGCACACCGGTAGTCTGCCTGGTGATTGAAGGAGGGACCAATACCATCCGCGCGGTGCTGGAGTATGTGACGGACACCCCACCTGTCCCTGTTGTTGTCTGTGATGGGTCTGGCCGCGCTGCAGATCTCATTGCTTTCACACACAAGTAAGAAAATATTCAGTTAAAAGTTCCTTCAAACCTTCCTAGCCAGTTTGGAATTAATATCTGCAGCTTGTAATATCACACCTAAAATCTTAATTTGCAATACTGCATCAACGCCTGTTGTAACTATAGTTTTATTAATTTATAACAAAGATAAGAAATAGGAACATGCATATTTTTTTTTATAAAACTTGCAAAGCTTACATAACTACTCAAATTAACTTAAATTAGCTGGCTAGCATTTAAAGGAGAAATTAGATTACATTAATATTAGTAAGAACATTTTAACATATGAAATACTAATGGCTTAATCTAAGGTGTAAGGATTAAGAGGGTGGTTTTACAGATGTAAACACATATTAGCATGTAGAGAGCATTGTTAAAACATCATAACAACTTGTAGCCTGGCCAGTTCAGTAAAATACCCCCATATTCCTTTGTACTTCCACCATTATTATTCCTTTATTTGCTTTTATTATTTTCCTCTCTCTCACATTCTTGTTGCTATAATCTGTTCATTCCATTTTTTTCTTGGTCTCTCTTGCAGTATTTTCTCTACTTACTTCATCTCCATCATTCTCCTTAGAATTATTTACTTTTACATCCTCATTACATGACCATACCATCACAACCCTGCTTCCTCTACTATTACATTTACTCCATGTACGCCAACTATTGCCCAAACTTAAATCCTAATTTTGTTTTTCCTGTTGACAGTTAGTATTGTTAAACAACTTTGATAAATTACAAATGGCTGGTATTTGAACCTGGGCTTCCTTATCCAATGTGAGACTAACACCACAGGCCTTGTGGCCACTACTCTGTGTTTTAGATTTGATTAAACTAAGACCAGAAGCCTTTGTAATTATGGTAGCATTGATATTTTGCAGGATGTAGCTCTTTAGACCAACTGTTCCTCAAAGAATAACATACTTTATTTATAAAATTCTTATGCACCAAAAACGTTTAAATTTGGCAGGCAAATAGTCATTAAAAATACGGAATCAATCATCTAGGCACAGTAATAGGCACTTACAGTACGGCACAAAAAAAGCATAGAGTTGGTAATATAAAATTGATTTGACTACCTACTATTGTATTTATTAATTACAGCCAATCCACATTAAGCTGTTTTTATTTGCACCATGTTTCACTACTCGTTCGGCTTGTACTCATATGTTGTATTAACTATGCTTGTGTCTTGGGCGTTAGGAAGGTGGAATTCAGATAAAGTGTATTTGTGTTTGCATGGAGGGAAAGTAAAGAACAGCTTAAGTACATTGGACCGAGATTCAAATCTTGGTCTCCCCATTATCGACAATCTAGTCTACTGCGAGAGTAACGCCTTTGCCCATTTGACCACTGAAGTGGGTCACATGATTTTAATCATTAGATAATTTTTCTAGATTCTCAGTAGTGAAACGGGTTATATTTTCAGATATAATGTTTTTTTAATCTTAAAAGCGAAGTTCTACTTTGTGATGCCAAGGGACAAAATTTCAAATTTGCCGTTTCCAAAGAAGTTGAACTTTTCTTCTGCAATGGCATGCGGCTTCCTACCAAGATGTCTGCCCCTGCTACAATTGTCCTCAACCTGGTTTATGCTCATTGGAAGCTATTTGACAATTGCCGATTTTCAAACCTACTCAAAACAAGTAGCACTATGCTACAACTTACAATTTCTAAGAAACTGGACTCTCTCTCTTTTAGAAGAAAATCCATACTGTTTGATAAAGAGAAAGACCAAAGCCAAAATAGGTGCATTAAGCCACTTATTAATAAAATAGGCAAAAATCAACAGAATAGGCAATTATAGGCACTATAAAATTAACATATTTTACTTCTAATAACATGAAATGCATGAATATCTCAACTGTTTTATGATCAAGGAAGAAAAAAGGCAAATAGGTAAAATCCTATCCTTATTTATTACTATAGTGAGCACTTTAACCTTTTGCAGATTACGTGGGTTGGAAATAAATCCCTTTACTACCACAAATAGTACATAACTTTGTGGTGTACACCATCGATCCCACACATTTAAATGCTTTGAGAACTGTGGAATGTGTGTCAATATATTTGGAGCAGCAAGATGATTTTAGTTGCAAATAAACTGATTTAACAGCCACTACTTACATCCCTAGAGACATATAAACAACAGAGAAAAATTAAAGATTTATTTAAATTATACATTTTGTTATTTAGAAAATAAATTATTATTTTTTGTATCAAATGTTATTTGGACCTTCTTCTTAACCCCCGATTTTCTCGGAAAATTGAGTTTACTATACTGTGCAAAAATAAGTCTTATTTCTGCTATTTCTTGTGCAGCCAACTCTTGTTTATCCAGCATTATAAGTATCAGCTCTTTCTCTATAAGGTGAAGTTTAGGGTTAATACACACTTGGAAAAACAGGGAAAACCTGGAAAAGTAAATAAATATGGTGTATTAGGGACAATTCAAGGAAATTTGCAAGTTCCTAGTAGTTTCAGATATTTTTGGAAAATGTTTGAAATATTAAGTAGATGAGCACAATCGCCCACTGTAAACTAACAGTACGAGTATTATCTACAAGTCATGTGATTTTGTGAAAAGCACTAACATGCTTATCTTAGTAATTCTTGTGTCAAATTTAGGCTAATAGAAAATTTTAAATTATAAAACAATGAGGAAATGCATATCTCCCTGTCCTAGGCATTCTAGCTCAACTTGAAACTATCGCGTTAGCTAACTACGCCACCAAGGTGGGTTCCAACTTCTTAAGAAACTTTCATAATTTACTTTTGGGAGGTGCCTTTTTTTAAAACTACATTCATGTACCCTATCAAAATAGATTATTAACTATTGACAAACAATAGAAGAATGGACTCCATGTCTCATCTGCACATAAACGTTTCTTCTTAGTCTGCTTGGAGCATCTTAAGAAGGTTGAGTTTATTGTGATCCTACAAAATCTTATTTTGTTTGGTTTGTAATGACCATGATCATTGATAAAGGAAGGTTGTGTTATATAGACTAGTCTCGACTTATCTGTCAACCAGTCAGGCGGCTGTATTGATAGACAAAGATTAAAGAACAGCTATGGAGTAAAAAATTACTAGTATTGAAAGGAAAATACTGATATTAGTAAAGTAGCGATACTTTTTTTTTCACATCCCTACGCATGAGTACAGACAACTGCTGGAAATTTCCTTCCCTTCGCTGATGGTTATGTAGGGGTGGGAGGTATGACCTTGAAGTACTGCATTCATTACTGCATAGGCTATTTTAGAAACTTTCCCTAGAGGGGGGGCTACTCACACTTCACATGAGACAATGACATTTTTGACGTTCCCAAATTAAGAGAGAGAGTATGGATTGGTGATTTCAACTTTAGTTCACTGTTTAGAGCTTGTTAGGCATAGATATATTTGTCGCTACTCTCTAAAAGTGTCTTGTTTTTTTTCTATTGGGAAGTTGTTTCACCATAAGAGCCCATGTTATTTTGCCGGGGAAATTTAAGCTGTCCGGTGTAAAGAAGAATCCTTTATTCAGAGATGTTCATCGAGGGAAATTTCACTGTATATCCATGTCAAAAATTGAATTTGATTTTGTTAACAGGTATGCTTCTGAGTCTGGAGAGCAAAGTGTTTTAGAGAGTATGAAGGACTACCTCATCGGTACAATACAGAGGACGTTTGAAGTAGGATTAGAACAGGCGGAATGTCTCTACTCTGAACTGCTGCAGTGCACACGCAAAAAAAATCTTGTAAGTATCATGTATTAATTTTTTTTTGTGTGTATGGTATTTAACGTGTAGTCTCTGAACTGACATATTATATCAACACACAAGAATTTCTCCAAGCGAGAGTGAATGGGCCTACCAATATTGCCAGGAAAGGTATTTCCATATGCCTTCCAGGGTTCTTTTACATGCCACAATCGAAATGGGGCCAACAGCTTTACTTCCCCTCCAAAAAAAGTTGTGCTACAGATTTGTATCACTCAAGAAAAATCCTTTGACCCTGGATGGGTTTGAATCCATGAAAATTGGGACCCTAGTTGAGCACTTTACCCTAAGACCATCGATGTTGACATACTGTATTACTAGAACCTAGGAATGGACACCACAAGGCTAGTGGCTTAGCCCTTGAGAGGTTGTATACATATCTTAAGAGTAAAGATTTGGGTTGTATAGATACTGTTAGAAAAAATAGTATTGCCAAAGGAACATAATATCGAATTACTTAAGTATCACTAAACAATAATATTATCCTATACATGTTTTTTTTAAATCCCCGCTTCTTACTTACTACCTATTCAGGTTATACACATATATGATAATTACTCTAATGGGATAGGGATGAGGAAGGAAAATTTTTAGAGGTAATTCACCGGCATTTGTGAGGAAGGAGTTTCAAGCATCAACAATATGAGACTTAGGCAAGATTTGAAACAATAATTGTTAATTATAAATAATTTTTAATAATTATGATTTTAGTATTATTAGATTACCTGTATCCTTGTGACTAGTATTAAGGTGTTAAATAAGTTATTATTTTCCATTATATATTTAAAAAACTTTATTATATTTAGAATTTTTTGCACATCATCCATGGTTGACATATATTTTGAAGTTTCAAGTTTAGTATACAAACAAAAGCTGTTGGAAAATTGTCTTATTACAACAAACACACTATCTGACAACCTTGTGTGAATAATAGTGCCATTTGGTAGTTTTCGAGTTGTAATCACACTTTTTCCACAGCATGTCTTTACATACTAGACCAGAAGTTTTTTATAATTTCTGTAACTGTTTAACAAGAAAACCTGGCTATGTTGATACACTTTTCACACGGTTATTAACTAGAAATGATAGTAACTATTGGCCCACAAACTAAACACTTCTTGCAAAGGTGAAATTATGGGGGGAGGGGGGAGACATGTAATTTTATCTCTTAACCAAAGCTTTTAATACTAAATATTTTAATATTATATAATAATAATATTTATAATATTAAATATTTTAATACTAAAGTCGAACAGTTTAAGTACACGATGTTAATTTCAAAATATTTTAAGTAATAGACTTATTCTACTAAAAACAAATGTATCTTATTATATTTTAATAAAATGAATTGGTGTCTAATGGCATGTATATATATAATAATACATTGTAGAAGCACTGTACAATGATGTAAAGCAATTGATAGTGATGGAAGCTGGCCTTAAAGGGTAGTTTGGTTAGACCTAGATAGAAAACAGACTTCTCTATTTATTTCTTCTTAAACTATTGCACTATTACACTTAACACATGATTTTTAAATTTTTGAAAATATTTCTTTATCATTTGAAGAGACACATAGAAAACACACAAATAAAGATATGCTACATGTTTCTAGAATGATTTGAAATATGTAACTGAAAACTTGCAGTGTTGCCAAATTGATGTAACTTAATTAGTTTTGAAATGATAAATAGCTTGCTGAAAATTAATAGTTAATTAAGACTAACAGAGACTACACTGGAAATAATAAATAAAAATAAATTATATAATAATTTATGAAATAGTTGTAAAAAGTTAAAAAAAATAATTGATATTATAATATTTTTTAAAATCTCACATTCAAACCAGAGGGTTGTCTAGATTTGGTAACCCACTGATGTGCAAGTTTCCATTACCTATGTTGAGAGTTATTGCAAGTGGCTCCCTGCAGTGGGTGTTAGCGTGAGAAGGAACTGGTTTATCTAGATTTTTGTGGTTGGTATGAAAATGGTGATTGTTCATGCATCTCAGAGGTCCTGTTGTGAGTCCAATGCATTCAGCTTTATGTTTTGTATTATTACTATAGTAAAATCAATTATCAAGTCTTAGGCTAAACCAATTGTTGAACCCAACAATGTTAGGGTTTAAATAGACTTTCTTAATACAAACCCCATAATATATTTATAAAATAAATGTACGTAAAATTGAAAACTAGGTACATTATTGCCACAAACACTTTAAAATTATTCATACACACATAATTCAGGTGCTCAAATGGTTATGAATAAAGTAGGTATTCCCAATTTCAATTAGTTCACAAATCACATGTTTCAAAGTATTCACTACATAACCAGTATTTTTTTAAACAATTTTATATTATGTATTTAATTTTGTTCTGACCGTTGTGATGATAAACACATTTAAGACTAAACAAACACTAAAACAACCATTATTTAATTTTGGTTGGCAAACACATTTATGCTGTATATTCGATTACGATTACGTTAAATAAAATTAATCAGTAGTCTATTTATAATTACTGTGTTGATTAATTTTGGGTTATGAAAATAGCTAATTGAAACTGAAAATAAATTATTTAAATTGTTTAAACGAAAAATGAAATTTAGAAACTTTTAAAAGGTGGCCTTTAATAATAATTTAAAATGGTGACCTGGGGGAGAATCATTGTTCAGCTGATAAAACCAATTCCCAACGTCATTAGTGTTCATTTGATAGAGTATGAAAAAAAAAAAA
>CABEEJ010004348.1:21245-52924 GCA_901482245.1 Timema douglasi
AATTAAAAAAAAAAAAAAAAAAAATTATAATAGGTTTTAACTATCAAACCTAAAATAAATTTGCCATAAAATGAAAAACAAGTGTAGGTACTAGTATTCTGAATGTAAAAAAAAGCACGATTATTTTCGTGCTTCCTTTATGCTTATATGGGTTTTGATCTTTAACAAGAATATAACCAATCACAAAATAAAATCTAATTATAAACAATTTATTTTGGTGTTTAAGATGGATTCCAACATGCATAACTATATTTACTCAACTGTGATTGGTAGTCCGTAAAACTAGTCCTCACAAAGTTAAAGTTAATCTACTTCTAGGGACTTACGGATAAGGAGACTGTGGCCAGAGCAATCTGATACTTTAACATTGATTTCTTAACGAACCACGGTCCTATAGATATGAAGTTTTGTGTCGGGGCCATGAGTCGTTTAGTTAGTAATGTAAATACAAATTATTAATTAACCTACAAGAAAATATTTTTGTAAACCTTATAACTGTTTAGATGAATTATATATAATAAATCAATAAAATAAAACATATTTATATTATCTCAAATTTTAGTCACTTACAATCAATGTTGGTGAATTCTACTGTTCTTCTGATAAACAAAATTTATACAGTGTGTGGGACACCATTTATAATAAAACACCTCATTACACATCAGAAGCGTCATAATGTTATGGCCAGGGGAGGGGGAGGGTTGCAAATCAATAATCTCTTAACACCCACCCAAACCAAAATTATATATTTGTTGGGGCAAATTCTATTTTATCATGAATAACTTACAAAACAGAATATAATATTGGGTGCACTGTAACTTTGGTAATCTATTGGCTGCTTTGTATTGATCTTTAGCGTGAGCTAGCAAAACTATTTTGCCAGTGGCACGACACAATCATTGTTAAAAAGAGGGTTCAATCGCTTTTGCTCCATTAATCTACCATCTATCTACCACCCAATCAACTACTGTAGGTACTACAGTGGCCCGATTGGCTCACAATCTAATTTTTTCTTACTGGATCAGCATCGCATTTACTTCCATGCACAATACATTTTATTGCAAGTACTCGTAATTGAGTATTAACATTGTCATATTGACAGGATCCTGAACGCAGGGAGAAAATTTGATAAAATAGTTATTCCTGAAATTCAGGCTGGAAAGACTATAAGAAAAATTACAACTAAGGGCAACCATCAAAGTCATGTTTGTATTTAATTTTCATTAAAAATATTAGCAACTTATAAATTTTAAATAAACCTATCTTTCATTAAGCATCTGGACAATCGAAACTTCAGTCACTTATTTTGTAACACCTTACAAAATAACTGAGCGCCATTAAATAACATAACCACACTAGATATAATTGAGGGAAATATCCATCTCTCTCTCTGAATATATTTAAGCTAGGAAATCATATTTTTAGTGCAAAATAATGATAAAAGTGGCTTTTAAATAGCAAAATTATCCAGAATTACATTTTCAACACACATATTTACATAAATACCCATTAATTATGTGGGTATTTGTTTGTAATGGCCAGTGATTTCTATATTATACTGTATGGACATAAACATACACATTGCCAAGGACCAGAACGTGACACTCAAGTTTATCGTCTTGCTTCATTGTGGGGGGGGAAAGGTTTCAACGGTTTATTTCAATGTTCTTATGCAAAAATATGTCTCTGATCAATAAAAAGTGTTATTGTTAGAAAATAGTGAAGTATTATACCACACTTTCCTAAAGAATCATTTACATTAAAGGATATACAATTCAGTTTTACAGGTAAGATTGTACAAATACGAATAAAATCTTTAATATATGTAAATATGTAGTTATCATCCAAGTTGTTTACTTATATTTAATGTTGGTTATTAACTTGTATATTGGTTTTAGAAACCATATTGTATTGAAGGTTTGATAAATATAATGAATAAGGTACATATCTTAAAACTTGATTACATTTGTTTTAATGACAAACTTTGCTTAGTTGCCATATATTAAAATGATCACTTAGGTTATAGGCGCGTAGAAAATATTATTAAACTACCAATTTTATAAAAAGTTGGCTCATATCTTGTATATTGTTTTCAGAAAGCATATTATGTTGAAAGTTTGCTAACTATAATGAAACAAGTTAGCTTAAAACTGTATTACATATTTTGTTTGAATGACATAATTTGTGTAGAAGGCTTACATTCAAACGATAATTTAGGTTATAGGCTTGTCGGAAGTACGGTATCTACTAAACCTTGATTTTAGTAAGAATCCCAATCTGTAAGGCTTTATTTCGTACCAGAACACTATCATATATTAGTATTTTGGTAGGATAAACGGCCATTTAGAATGGAAGTAGAAATTTCCTGGTATGAGATAAAGTCTTCCAAACGAGCTTCCTTCAAAAATCATCATATATTAGCCTTCATCACCTTATTTAAAGAAAAAACTCACCAGTTTCGAACTATGTTATGCTCTTCAAAGCTTTTACTAACTCATTTATTTCGTGTAACCAATTACACAATGATGTATAACATATATTAAATCAAATTAATGAACAATGTCAATATGCCACTTTGCCTTGAATAGGTGTAAGAGAGAAAGAGATACCCTTCATAGCTTTTACTAACACATTTATTTCGTTTAACTAATCACACATTGATGTATAACATATATTAAATCAAATTAATGTCAAAATGCCACTTTGCCTTAAATGGGTGTAAGAGAGAAAGAGATACCCGAAAGTTTCCTTCTCTCTTACACAATGGTATGCAGGCGATCAATCGAAAATTTCAGCCACAGATGTCCATCCAGTTATATTATAGAGATCAATGGTAATGGCATCCATATGCTTTTGTACCATAGATAACCAGATAAGCTAATATCTTTGGAGTGCAAGAGCGCTTTTTATGAGAGTAAAATGTAAGAGGTAACCGGGCACACTGTCTCGGTCGAGAAATGTTTTTGTTATTCTTATGGACAAGAATGTGACTCACTTGTATTTATTCAGGTTAGTTTGAATATCCTGAAGTTTCACTGTGAAAGTATTTATTAAAATTTACACCATGAGTTTTTTTTATTTAAAAACTATTTTAGTCAAACTTAAAATTTATTTTTAGAATTTACCTATTTATATTCAAACAAAAAATATTTTATCAAAAATACACAATTATTATAGCTATATTAGCCTAGTTATTTAATGTACATGTATACAAATTCTTACTCAGCACTTTTTGGACAAAATAATCAGCTTTTATTTGGAAAACTTACAATTTAAAAATAAATAAATATAATATTTTAAGTGTAGGTACAATTTTTTTACTTTAATTATTAATTGATTTATTTTATTTTCAAGATTATAGGAGGTAAATCTATAGAAGGTAAATGTATTGGCCATAACTGCAACCAAATCAGAGTTTTTGTTCTTTTTCCTGACTATTCAAAATATTACTGACATCTATCACTACATTTAACTCAATTTAAACTATCAAATGATTTTAATTTTTTAATTGAAATGAATGGAAAAGTTAAGCTTAGACTAAAATTATAAATCTGAAAAAAATATATAATCCTAAGGTGGAAAATTATTCTTAATTTTGTTTCCTTTCTTGTTCTTGTGGAGAATCGTTATTCCCACACAGCACACTATTTGAAACTATTGTGCAGCTTTAGAAAATATAAATGATTTGGCCCCTTTGGCCCCCTCCCCTGTTTCTATGCCAATGGTAAACATTGCCGGGATTCAAATTCAGACCTCCCCATCATCACACAGAGCTGATGCTGTTATCTTTGGGCCTACTGCTGTAGATAAAGGTGAAATTACCATTATAAATAAGTTTTGTAGATAATATTCTGTTATAAATCTGTGTTTAACATGTATTCATTAAATAATAGCACTATAACATGGCTGAAAGATTATATAATTAATTTAAATAAAATATCAGCTTCAAATTTTAGTAGATAAAAAAAAATATTCTAGGATTATATCATATAGTAAGTTATAAAAATAGTTAGTGACCATTTGGGCGATTGTTTCAGATAACAGTGTTCAGGATAACAGACAGACCAGAAGGAGTCACCCAAGAGCTCGACCAGACAATTCTAACGGCTCTTTTTAAAAGTCAACACCTCTCTCCTTCAGAACAACTCAGTTTGGCTCTGACCTGGAACCGTGTGGATATCGCTAGGTCGGAGATCTTCGTGTACGGTCAAGAGTGGCCTCCAGGTAAGAGTTGTAAATGCGTTTGCTCTCTTTCCGGCTAAAATTTTTAATAAAAGAATACACTCTATTTGAGTTTTTTGTTCTGATTAAGTTACTATGTTACACTTAAATCCTCAATTCCTATAATCTCTTAAATCTTTATAATATTCAAATACGTTGAGGTTCTAAAGAATAAAAAAAACCACTCTAATTCTTATCTTGATTTGAAATCTTAATTTTAATACATTTGGTGGAATCATAAGTTAGAAAAACAACATTTAAACTTATTTTAACTAAATATATTAAAAATAAATGGTGTGACACAATTGCATAAACTTTAACATATAGTTTGGAACGAAATTTAAAAAATAGGATTTGAGCAATTTTCCTCAGTCTAACAAACACATCCTTCTGTAAATCACAATAAACATTCTTAATTTTATATAGGCCTTACAGAAAAAAAAAGTTAGGATATTTTTAACAAATTTCAAATGTAAATAAATAATTTATTTGTAAATTATCCTCAAATTATTTAATATTTTTGAAAATAAAAATAATGTCTTATCTATAATGGGAGAAACATTCACAAATATTCATTTTGAACTAAATATTCTAAACAATTTTCAAAATTATTTTAAATTGTCTAAAAATTGTCAGAAGTAAATTCACTTATTTTATATGGCACTAGGAACTCATAAGTTCATTGTTGCATTTACAAAAGTATGCCACCTATCCTAATATTGAGCTAGTTCTATTAATTTTACCTCATTACACCCTATATCTTTCAGGTCCATTCTAATACTCCCATATGCGTCTAGTTCTTCCCCATGGTCTCTTCCCATTGGGCTTGCCAGTCAATACTCTGAATTTGGTTATAGATTCTCCCATTCGCGTTGCATGTTCTGCGACTTGGTTATCCTTACAATGTCTTGTGACGAGTACAAAATATGTGGCTCATAATTATATAACCTCCTCCATTCCCCAATATCTCTCAGAAGAAAGAAGAGAGTACAAATAACACAAACAATATTTGTACTCTCTTCTTTCTTCTTTGTGTTTGATAAGGGCAACAATGCCGAAATATTATTCTATTTGTGTTAAAATGTGTGTGTGACTACTTCTACTATAGAAGACAGAAGAAAGGAAGAAGATGTCACCTTCGTGCATTGGATTCTTACCACATTTATCCTCTTTCCCTAGGTGGGGTTTCTTCATCAAATCTACTCTTAGTAGTTTATTTTTCCTTTTTTTTTAAAAAAGTTTGATCAATTTCCTTTATTATAAAATTATTTAGCCATTGGGCTACCTCATTTTTAAACATAGCATGTTAGTAGTGATAAATAACTCTAAATGAATTTATTTTAAATTAATAAACATATGTTATTACAAATTACTTATCATGTAAAATAAACCTCACATACCAATTTTAAACAAAACCCTTGAAGATATTTTCAAAAAATTTCAAACTATTCAAAAACCAGTCACCAATTTAAAGCTTTTTTTTTAAAGAAAAACAAATATATAAAATTATTTATATTGTAAAAATCTTACCAGATACCCATTTTGAACCAAATTGTTAGAGCCATTTTAAAAATGTTTCCAATTTTTAAAACAAATCATTAAACTGACTGACTATATTTTTTTCTTCTTCTGAAAAACCAGTATAGGGGCCTAGAGTTTTATTTGTAGTGTTAAAAACACCCCAGATATACATTTTAAACAAACTTATTTAAGCTATTTCTAAAATATTTTGAATTTTCCAAAATCACTCATTTGTAAACTACCCCTAATTTAAGGGTTAGGCTTACTATCAGAAACCGTACAGAAGTAGAGGTATTGTCATATAATATCTAAATATCAAGTTTGAACAAAACCGTTTAAGATTTGTTGCTAGGGCAAACAGACAGAAATGGGGAAAGGCAAAATTGTAAAATACAATTTTTTGGGGGTTTAGGGACAGATTAAACGTAAAGATTCATCATAATCTTGAGGTAAACATTTATCACGATTGCAATATTTTCCCTTTAGGCGAGAAAGTAAAAACAAAACCTCAACAAAATAAAAAGGTAAAGAAGTGGATAAAATTAAGTGCCTTAAATACTGCCTATAAAATAACCTTGAATAAATATGAGAGAATTATGGAAAATAAAACACAATCAAAAGTAAAAACCCTAACATATATTAACAAACATCTCTTGAAGGGGATTCTTATGTGGTATCAAAATATTGAAGTGTTAGTGAGAAGATTCTATGAAGAAATGAAGGGATGAGCTTATTTTATTTATTTCTCTTAAGGCCCAACCCAAATAAATATCTTGTCAGGTTGGCTTTTTTACCCAGTACTTAAATCACATTACTGTACAGTGTTTCTAGACGGTTTTAATATATTTTAACTCATTTGGACTAGCCACTTATTTGTTTCTTACAAATCTATATCAAGTTGGACATAAGCAAGAAAGCTGTTGCAAGAAATGCAAACATTTTTTTAGGGGCTTGTAAGGAAATAAGTTTATAATAGAAGTGAACACTGAAAAGACTAAGTAAATGATCACACCAAGAACACATATCGGGGACGATAATTTAGTTAGAGGTTACTGCAAACAACATTTCATTTCAAATGGTTAATGAGTTTAAATATTCAGGAAAAATTTGATCTAGCAATAACCATATTAGATTGGAAATTAGGAAAAGAATACAGTTGGGAAATGCATGCTATTACTTGGTCAGTAAAACTCGGAATATACTAAACATTAATCTTACAGGTTCTTTATGGGTGTGAAACATGGTCTTTTACCTTACATGACGGAAACAAGTTTAGGGTGTTTGAAAATATGGTACTTAAAAAGATATTGGGTCCAAAAAAGAGATGAGGCTACTGGGGAGTGGAGGAAGTCACATAATGATGAGTTTCACACTATGGATTCATCACAAGACATTGTAAGGATAATCAAGTTTCATATATTACTTTGGGCAGGGTATGCGCAAATGGGAGATTCTAGAACCAACCCAATGTGATGAGACCTTTGCCACCAATAGGCAGATGGAAGTATAACTTTGGAATGGACCTGAAAGAGATAGAGTGTAGTGAGGTGGACTAAATAGAGCTATCTCAAGAAAGTGATAGGGTGTAATGAGGTGGAGTGGATAGAACAAGCTCATGATAGGTATAGCTAGCATACGTTTGTAAGTGTGATAATGATATTTGGAGTTCCTAATGCCATAGAGTAAGTATCATGTTATTTCATTACATTACATGTTACATAATGTTAATTTTCTAAAACAAAGCACTTTTTATTATCTGTTTGCGATTTCATTCTTAAAGATTTGAGGATTCGATTTGGATTCAAGATTTGAAAGGAACTTCTAAGTAAGGATTTAAGTAAAACACGATTCAAAATACATTTAATCATTTCATACAATTTTTGCCTTTTTGGACATAATTGGGAGCTATAAACTAAATATAAAAGTACAAGCCAAAGGTTCAATTCTTTTGTCAAGGTGTCATTTTTCAATTTAAAGAATATAAACAGTTTGTGTTATAATTTGTATATATTGTTCTTATGGATGAAACTCGGTGTCACTTGCTTGGGGTTTTTAGTCTTTGTGGCTCAGTTGATAACTACCTTTCGAGACTGTTATCTAAATGTCACTATTAGTTTTGCACAACAATTGACTATAACATGATACAATGACTGTGCATTATAAAAGAACTCAGTAAATGAAGCATTTCATAGATGAAAAAAATTATTTTTTGGACCTAGGTTAAAACAAAACCTCAAATGATGGGGTCTCACATAGTTGGGATTCTACTGTACTTGAATTAATTTAAATACTTTCATTTTGAAGTGAAAGTTTAAAAAATAGAACAATATATTTTAATAATATGCCTATTTTATATTTTTGCAATTAGCAGCTTCTGCATATGTTAATGTTTTGACTATAATTTTTTATCATAAATATATTAATCTAAAATATATGTGTTTTCCTTTTACCAGGAGCATTGGACGAAGCAATGATGCAAGCTCTGGAGCATGACCGCACAGACTTTGTCAAACTGCTATTGGAAAATGGTGTTAGTATGAAGAAATTTCTGTCCATTCCAAGGCTAGAGGAACTCTACAACACGGTATGTTGATAAACACCTTGTGTGCTATATATTTTTATGTGAGAATTGTACAAACAAAGTATTTGGAAACTCCCAAATTGATGATCATGGGTTCAAAAGCTTAAGGTGCGGCAGAAGGGAGCGCGAGTAATTTTACAAATTTTATAGCATTACATTTTTTGGACAAAATAAATCAAATATTTCTCCAGTAGCAAAGTAGAGTTTATTTTTCTGCACATGCTAATATCAACAGATCTTGAATATCTGTCAAGGGGGTCCTGGAATTTTGTCAAAACTTTTTAAATACCTATACTAATTGTTTAATATAATGATTCTCTAGATTTTTAAAATCAATTGGAAAGTTATTCATGCACTTTCTAAACTCACTGAAAATTAGCTATATTAGCACATGACCTAGAAACTTTCTAAAAATTATAGTTGAATATTTATCACGCCCTTTCTGAATACCTATTGTACACTGGAAAGTGACTATATAAGTGCACGTCTCACAAACTAGTGTAGTCCTAGGGCAGACCTTGGGGCTGTAAATTAATCAAAATATGATAAATATTACTCCCCCAAGGGGAATTAAACAATTAACTTAGTAAGAGGACGCTCTAAGTATTCGGCTCAATTATCTAAAGCATCAGTTCCCAAACCATGGTATGCGTACTACAAGTACTACGTACAATTATTCCAGGTGGTATGCCGTGAGAAGCAAAACAAAACAAGCAAATTCAAGTTGTAAAAAGATAATGTCTCATCAAATACCATAAATAAATTACGACTAAGTCAAACCAAAAGGAAAAGAGATTTAAACAGTTGTTGGAGGGCTAAATGGGATAATTTTTTTATATTTCTTTGATACCTGTGCCCTACTATCCATATTGATTCAGAAGAAATATTAAATAACAATACATAAAAACTGTCAATCTATAAATGGTGTTGTGTCATATTCCTAGCTGCCATTAAAATGTACCTAAATATTAATTATTCAGCACTATCTTGGTGGTACTCCAAATTACAGAAATTGTTTGGGTGGTACGATGCTCAACAATTTTGGGAACCAACAATTCTATAGTGTAGATAAATGCATAAAAATAAAGGTATTGCCTCTATTCATTATATTCCTCATTTGATAAAAGTATTTGGTATATTCAGGAGTTACTCTCAAAACTGTGTGAGCCAAGCACGTTTGTAGTATTTAATTTTTCACTGTGGGAGGGCATTTGGTTGGAAAGAAAGTTTTTTTAGGGGGTAGCTGCCCTCCAACCCCTGAACTACCAATGAAAGATTCCTTTTTTTTTACATGATACACTTTTTGGACTGATTTAAAAAAAAACTTACTGTCCCTTTGGGCTTGAGTTAATTCTTCTCCCATTGTGTAAAAAATACACCTTTTACCAAAGATTTTATCAGAGAGCGTTAATGTTGAACACATTTTGGAGAGAGACACTCTAGTTGTCCAGATGGCTAAGGTGTTTGTCTTTTATGACACTTGATCACAGGAACATAACACAATTATATAGAAATATCTAGTAGCCATTACAATAAAGCACATTTTTAATGGTTGTATTGTAGGAAAAGAGCAAAGCTACAAATCTCTGGAAGTCATTACCAGAGCTGGGATTTCTATGTAAATACATATTCTATTCCTTGTCATTTAGATGCTCAAAAAATAGAAATCTCAACAAATCACCATATTAAGGTTAATATAGTATATAAAATGAAAATCAAATAATATTTGATTTTCATTTTATATATTTTTGCATGTTTATATATTTCAAGTGATTTTACATAAAGCTACCTACGTTGTTATTATTTATATTTTTTAATAATCATTATTGCAAATTTGTTAAGTTTTTAAACATGGTTTGGTTTGGTTTGTATAAATAAGCTGAAAGAAATTTTTCGGTGAACTATTGAAAAGGCTAAAATCCAGCTCAGGTAGACAAGTGTTTTTCCACTAAGTACAGGCCTTCTCTCCTCACAATGAACCTTTTGATGCATTTTTTAAAGAATTTAGCAAAAAGATAAGTAATTTTGTCTTGAACCTCCCTCCCCTCCAACACACTAGTCCAATGACTTATATTCTTATCTTGTAATATCTCCAAGTGATTGTAGTTTCACATGAACGGTTGAAAGTGAAAGTCTAACAATAAGATACCATATACCATAAGATATTTTATTTTGCTCCCCCCGACACCAGGTTAGTCTTGCTGAATACAAAATTAAAATAATGGGCTGGGATTAACGACTCCTTCACAGCCGACAGTAAAGTTATAAGGTGTCAAGCTTGCAACAAAAATATGAGACGTTCCATTAAAATAACAATTTGAAGCAACACGTGCGGCGCACACTTCGTACATAAAAAAAATATCTGAGCTATTCAAAGAATCCCTTCCCCCCCCCCCTCTTATTTTTTAACAAAGATGCTGGTGCCTTCCTTCCATTTAAAGAAACTAATTATGTAAGGACTTATATAGGGCATTGGTCGCTTAAACATCCCATGTTTTAAATTCCAAGTGCCTGAATTTGTTTCCTTGTGACAGTAATGAAAGCGACAAATTACTCATCAATCAATACTATGAAAGAATTATCTGCATATCTGTTACTAAGAAACAATAGAAAGAATAATCAATTACATAGGAGATGCCTTCATATGGGTTACTGTGGATGAAATCATGGATTTTTAGAGTAATTTTGTTGTGAACCTGGTGGTAGATAAGATAGATACTAAAGATATTTCCAAACAAGATTTGATTTATTGAGAAGTGCTGAAGCATACGACGAAAAATAAGGAATTGACATTTCTTGACGATTTCTAGAGACCTAAATTATCGAAGTCGAGTAAGTGCGCTTAGTTGAAGAGTTTAATGTTTTAACTGAATTTAGAGTAACAGAACCTCAAATAAAGCTATTTCGAACAACTTGTGAACATATTTTACTACGTACCATGTTGCAAGATTCATGAATGATGAATTGAAAGTGTGTGGCCTAGGTGAGCTCACTTAGAGAAGGTCCTGGTGTTATATTCAGATGGCGTGGCATATATAATGAAAACCGCAAGTGCTTTGAAGTTGTTATATCCTGATATCCATCTTACAAGTTGACTCATGGACCACACCGTGTTGTGGAATACACTAGAGTCCAGTTCTTCCAAATGAAGAGATTAATTTCTGTGACAAAAATAAGTAGACCTATTTGTGAAAGTCCCACATTGCGTCAAAACCTACTAACTCTTGTTTGATGTTCCGTTGCCTCTGCAATTAATTCTAACAAGCTGAGGAACATGGATAAAACAGTCAACTTCTACCATGAACAATTTGTTGTTGTGACGTCAGTAGTAGATATATTGGCCCCTGAGTGTGCGATATCTGTATGTGAATCTCACAACTCATTCGTTGATCTAAAAGTGGGATGTTCAATTGCATACACCAAAGGTAATTACGGTTGGCTTCCAAAGAATATTAAATAATTTGAAACTTCTGGATTTCCACATGCTGTAAAATATGAAACTGGTGAAAGTGTTTCTACTAAATTTCAGGCAGTGCTAGAGAGAAACCCATTATATCCATTCATCACATGTAAATACCCTTCAGAACATTTCTCCCGAGAAAATTCTATGTTAAAATATGCCCCAGTGACATCTTGTGAAATGGAAAAGACATGTCCCACCTACAAGCATATTCTTTGGTCAAGCTGCAATCATTGTCAACAGAAAGAATTGAAATGCACACCAAAGTACAATAATTCATCATTGTATGTGTCATTCAGAGTGTAAACAAGGTAAATGTTGCGTGCTTAGAAAATATTTGTTTTACATGATGTTAGATTTTTTTATGTATATACATATTTAACTACATATTTCCTTGATTATTATTACATATTTACTTAAATATTTTGTTATATGATACTACATAAAAATCCCAGCGTTAGACATTACAAGCTAATATCTTCAGTTACTTTTATTGCAGGAACATACCACCATATAGATAGCCATTACAATAAAATACATTTTTTCAATATATTACAATAAAATACACTTTTAATCAATAATGGTATTTTAGTGACTTGTTTTAAAAATAAGGAATACAAATCTGTACAATTACTTTGTTCCAAAATCTTTGGCTGCTTTGTTTTAGACTTTTGTGCATTCAAAATATGTTCTGGATTTCTTATTTTCATTGGTCTAGTGTGCTAAGGGTCTGTCAGCTATGGCAATATGCAATTTAAATAAAATCTAGTTAATTTTGATTCCATTACAATTTAATAAAAATCATCATCTCTTTCTAACCTTTCGACTACAATTTTTTTCTGTCCATACGACAAGAAAACAGTACTTTCTTTAGGTGATATGAAGATAATAATTATACTTATTAAAGAAAGGACGCTGTAATGAATCCCATTCATATCATAATAATATGTGTAAGGTCCATTTAATATTACTAGTCACAATAAGTTAACTAGAGGTGACCTGGCGTTCTAGGTGTAAGGTGACAGACTTCTGTGCTGGCGGCCGGGGTTCAATCCTCGGTCCCGGCAAAGATTTATCTGATTACCAAACCCTTCCTTCACCTCTGACAATACATCTTGTGAATGTGAGGAATGCCAGGCCTCCACCGTGGTTCGGATTCCACGTTAAACTGTAGGTCCTCCATTTCATCTCACAATCACCCTACCATTACACATTAGCGTATGTGCGTATAACCCGAACGGGTAGTAAGATGCGGTGCTAATAATAATAATAGATAAACTAGAAATGGAAAAGGGTGAGAGAGAGAATGTAGTAGTAAAAACTTATTCCAAAGAGTTGGAGGGAGCTGTGTTACGATCTCAGTATTTGAATATGTAAAGTTGAATTAATTTAATCATTTTAAAATTTAAAATTTTTTTAAAATCTTGACCTTGGCATGAAAATTAAAATTTATTTTTGAATGTGTTGCTTTGAAGGGATTTGTATTCAGCGCTGATACAAGTCATGTCTAGTTGAGGTAATTAGGTGTGTGATGCCTATGCTTCCTTTTTTTCTGAGATGAACCTAGTTTACCTAGGACGGATGTTGTTGAGACAGGCTGTATCCAAATAGTCTGAGGATCCTTGCCAAGGATACAGTGTAATATCTTGTACAATTTTTCTTAATACCGTATTTATTAAAAATAACCTATGAAATTCACAATATTAAGCAATGCTTTGAGACCCTTGGGGAAAATAAAAATAATATTATTTTTGAAGTCCTTGTAGTAACTACCAATATTTATTATTAATGAATACTATTGAATCCTACCAGTACTTGCATAGTTATTTTACAGTGAATAGGTAAAAACATTATTTGGGTTCTTCAAAATGTTTTACGTCCTTTAAAAACCTAAGTTTCGCTTAATTTTGGAGGCCCAGTCCAACCCTAGTCTACTTGATGGATAGCACATCGTTTCTGAACAATTCAAAATGCTATACTGACTCTAAAAAGTTAATTATTATAGAAGTATAACAATAATTGTGTTTTTTTAGAAAAATATTCAATCTTGAATACAAAATAAATGTAAATAATTTAATAATTTGTGTGTTGAGAGTCATCATAAGGTGCATCAACTGGCGCAACATTCATATTTAATCCAATTTTGGCATTGAATATTATTTTACCACAGCTATGCTTTGATTGTTATATTATTTTATTTTTTTACATTAAATAAAGTGTTTTGTCATATTTTACGTAATACATTTCTCTTTATATTTTAACCGACACTTTAGCTAGGTCGATAGCGTGTGTGCTTACTATGCTAAGGGTTCCGGCTTCAGTTCCAGGTAAAGTCGGTGATTTAATGCTAGTAAACTGTTATGTATGTCATAGTTAAAAGCTAGTTTGTAAGTCGTGTGCTGATATAATCCTTGTTTTCATAAATTGCAGGTTAAAAATTCCCATTGGAAAAAGATATAACGCTAGTAAACTGTTATGTATGTCATAGTTAAAAGCTAGTTTGTAAGTCGTGTGCTGATATAATCCTTGTTTTCATAAATTGCACGTTAAAAATTCCCATTGGAAAAAAATATATTTTATGAAATAATGTAGTTGTAGGCTTACTTTCTAGTTTGCAAAGATTTTTTTAAGACAAAAAAACATCAAAATATTCTAAATAGTCTTCTGGAGAGGTTTCAAGGCTATTAGGGTTGTCCTGTCAAGCGAACAATAGAATTACTGCTGATTTAATCTCTCTTGGGTTCTACAAAGAAACTTCCCCTTCTCTTGGCTTGAGTAGGTATATACCTGCCTCGGTGGCGTAGTTGGCTAACGCGCTTGTCGTGTTGAGCTCGACTGCTGAGGGCGGGGAGTTCGAGGCTCGAATCTTGTTCGGGTGAACTGGGAGTGTTTTTTCCTAAATGGTTTACCACTCTCCCTCCACGCAAATTCGGGTTCACTTCCTCTATTTCAACCTTCCCAGTTCCTAATCCATTAGAGTAATTAGTACTTAAAGCGTATAACCCGAACGGGTAGTAAGGCACAGTGCTAAATATTATTATTGATTAGGTATGCTGGGGGTTGTCACCCCTATCCTGTAATAAACCTAAATTCACATAACTATTGATCGATTTATGACCCAGCGAATAGGTTTATGAGATTAAAAATATTATATTTGTAAATTACACACAACACTTAAAATTGTGTTGTTTTACTTAAATCCAACCATTTTCAAAATTTTGTTTTTTGAATAAATTTTAAAAATATATGTATAAAAAAATTAATTATATAATTCACTAGCAATTTAGAAAAATGTCCATAGTCATAATAAAAAAAAATCATTTTTGGTTAATTTAGAATTTCGATCGCAAATCATTATTTTTACTGTTTATTAGTATCCATTCGACCGCACCTTAAGGATTCGAGCATTTAAGGGTCCCATTTCTACTTTAAACACCTTTCTCGTTCTTACCCATTATTTCACATAGTTAGCTACCGTTCTTTTGAACATACTAATCATACAAATATATTGAAATGCTTCTTGAACAAAGTAAACTTCTCAATTCATGTGGCTGAGTTATACTTAAATTACTTTGAGCCAAAAAATTACTGTATTTTATAATGTGTTGACTAATTAATGTTAACACTCTTGCTTTTAAGAGATTTTAGCTTGTGTGGGGAGGAAAATATTTGTTATTACTTTGATAACATGGAAGAAGGTATAGGAAAGAGAGATAGATAGAAACCCAATGTGTATTTTATGGTGAAAATAAGAATATAGTTCACAATTAGCACTGCCATTGATGGCTGGACAAAGTGGAGAGGGTTTCCTTTTAAAGATAATTGATAATTACTGACCAATTCTAACTTCATAAAAGATGAAACCAAATAACACAAAGGGAAGGAGAATGACAAGATAATATTGAATTACATAAAGGGAACAAATATTAATATATAGGATTCTAGGTTACTTTAGATTTGTGGTCGTCGATCTTGATGACCATTTTGCCACAAGGATCATCTAATTGTAATTATTGTTATTTCATTCAACAAATCTCTGGCTAATATATATGTTGTGACCAATTTGATTGCAGAAGCAAGGCCCCACCAACACCTTAGGTTATATTTTGAGGGATGTTCGACCCCACATTCCTCGAGGTTACATTTACACGCTGCACGACATTGGTTTGGTCATCAATAAGCTGATGGGTGGAGCTTACAGGTTGCCTTTCCACATTAACTATGTCTGTATGTTACTTCTGTCTTTCCTACTTTCCTCATAGAATGTTAGCATGACTTCTTGTTTAAATAGAAACTTTATTCACCCAATTTCTAGATAAAGTTCCCCTCTCCATCCATTCATCTCCTAATAGCAAAACAAAAGTTTCCTTTTCTTCATCTATCCCTTTTATTCAAGTGTTTATAACTAAACCTTGTATTTTATTTGGAAGAAGGCACATGAAAGATGGATATAAACATATAAAAGAAACAAACACAATATGGCTTTTACAGTGAAAATAAGAACAAAGTTCAGCCTTTTACATGGCTGCCATTGGACAAAGAGATAATGGCTGCCTCTTAAAGAAAATCGATCATTACCACCCATTCCCCCGAACTAGGTTTCATTCTATTGGAACTCATCAGAAGGGGGCGTGAAATGCGCAATACAACTTTCTAAAAAAGAAAAAAAAAGAGAAAGGAAAATTCTAAAGAATGATAGAACACTTAGATGGTAACATGTAAAAGGACTAACATAAAGGTCATATACAGGAAATTGATATTGGATGTGAATAATATATCAGGAAAACAACATTTTTCTTTATGAAGTACATTTTGTTATATTTGTTATATTTTATTATATTTATACCTTCTTACAAATATAACATACTGTACCACATATAGTGAAAAGAGGTTTTCCTTAACGATTTGTCATAAGAAGTAAGTCTCTTTATCTTAATGAAATTACATGGTAGGCCCACATATGCATTTTTAACATCATGTTAAATAAAATTAACAAAAATATCTTGATAAATACTCACCACTATTTTACCGTTCACACATTCTATCTTGTAACCCAAGTGGTACAACACCTCCCAAGTCATACGTTAAATACTCACCACCATTTTACCGTTCACACATCCTATCTTGTAACACAAGTGGTACAACACCTCCCAAGTCATACGTTAAATACTCACCACTATTTTACCGTTCACACATCCTATCTTGTAACACAAGTGGTACAACACCTCCCAAGTCATACGTTAAATACTCACCACTATTTTACCGTTCACACATCCTATCTTGTAACACAAGTGGTACAACACCTCCCAAGTCATACGTTAAATACTCACCACTATTTTACCGTTCACACATCCTATCTTGTAACACAAGTGGTACAACACCTCCCAAGTCATACGTTAAATACTCACCACTATTTTACCGTTCACACATCCTATCTTGTAACACAAGTGGTACAACACCTCCCAAGTCATACGTTAAATACTCACCACTATTTTACCGTTCACACATCCTATCTTGTAACACAAGTGGTACAACACCTCCCAAGTCATACGTTAAATACTCACCACTATTTTACCGTTCACACATCCTATCTTGTAACACAAGTGGTACAACACCTCCCAAGTCATACGTTAAATACTCACCACTATTTTACCGTTCACACATCCTATCTTGTAACACAAGTGGTACAACACCTCCCAAGTCATACGTTAAATACTCACCACTATTTTACCGTTCACACATCCTATCTTGTAACACAAGTGGTACAACACCTCCCAAGTCATACGTTAAATACTCACCACTATTTTACCGTTCACACATCCTATCTTGTAACACAAGTGGTACAACACCTCCCAAGTCATACGTTAAATACTCACCACTATTTTACCGTTCACACATCCTATCTTGTAACACAAGTGGTACAACACCTCCCAAGTCATACGTTAAATACTCACCACTATTTTACCGTTCACACATCCTATCTTGTAACACAAGTGGTACAACACCTCCCAAGTCATACGTTAAATACTCACCACTATTTTACCGTTCACACATCCTATCTTGTAACACAAGTGGTACAACACCTCCCAAGTCATACGTTAAATACTCACCACTATTTTACCGTTCACACATCCTATCTTGTAACACAAGTGGTACAACACCTCCCAAGTCATACGTTAAATACTCACCACTATTTTACCGTTCACACATCCTATCTTGTAACACAAGTGGTACAACACCTCCCAAGTCATACGTTAAATACTCACCACTATTTTACCGTTCACACATCCTATCTTGTAACACAAGTGGTACAACACCTCCCAAGTCATACGTTAAATACTCACCACTATTTTACCGTTCACACATCCTATCTTGTAACACAAGTGGTACAACACCTCCCAAGTCATACGTTAAATACTCACCACTATTTTACCGTTCACACATCCTATCTTGTAACACAAGTGGTACAACACCTCCCAAGTCATACGTTAAATACTCACCACTATTTTACCGTTCACACATCCTATCTTGTAACACAAGTGGTACAACACCTCCCAAGTCATACGTTAAATACTCACCACTATTTTACCGTTCACACATCCTATCTTGTAACACAAGTGGTACAACACCTCCCAAGTCATACGTTAAATACTCACCACTATTTTACCGTTCACACATCCTATCTTGTAACACAAGTGGTACAACACCTCCCAAGTCATACGTTAAATACTCACCACTATTTTACCGTTCACACATCCTATCTTGTAACACAAGTGGTACAACACCTCCCAAGTCATACGTTAAATACTCACCACTATTTTACCGTTCACACATCCTATCTTGTAACACAAGTGGTACAACACCTCCCAAGTCATACGTTAAATACTCACCACTATTTTACCGTTCACACATCCTATCTTGTAACACAAGTGGTACAACACCTCCCAAGTCATACGTTAAATACTCACCACTATTTTACCGTTCACACATCCTATCTTGTAACACAAGTGGTACAACACCTCCCAAGTCATACGTTAAATACTCACCACTATTTTACCGTTCACACATCCTATCTTGTAACACAAGTGGTACAACACCTCCCAAGTCATACGTTAAATACTCACCACTATTTTACCGTTCACACATCCTATCTTGTAACACAAGTGGTACAACACCTCCCAAGTCATACGTTAAATACTCACCACTATTTTACCGTTCACACATCCTATCTTGTAACACAAGTGGTACAACACCTCCCAAGTCATACGTTAAATACTCACCACTATTTTACCGTTCACACATCCTATCTTGTAACACAAGTGGTACAACACCTCCCAAGTCATACGTTAAATACTCACTACTATTTTACCGTTCACACATCCTATCTTGTAACAAAAGTGGCACAACATCTCCCAAGTCACACCTCTCACAGATCATCATACCGTTTCATAATCAAAACAATGTTGCCAACTACACTACTTTAATATCCCACATCTTCCCCTCTCTAATTTAACAACTCTTCGATAAGTCTCTTCCTCGGCTTAATTTCCCACTGAGGGTGCAAAGCTTGTGGAGTTGAACCACACACTTCCAAACTGTGCTCTCTTCCAAGGGGACTCATACCAGGAGTGTCCTCATTATTTAAGTACACAGCTGCAGGGGTTTGGGGTTTTTGCTTCAGATCCGGGTCACTTGGTGTGTCCTCAGGAAAGGGTTACACATTATTTGGGCATTGGGCTGTAAGCGGTGCTCGCCCTTTTTCTTCATCAATACTCATGGGTGGCTTTCTTGATTGGCCCTCATGTCAAATCCAGGTCATAGCCAGGTGTGAAATATAAACCCAGATACGTCGTGGTCCAAGTATTTGTCTCTCCTTTACCCTAACTCACTTGGATTCATTTCTCATATAATTCTTCATCCAGACTTGGCCGCCCACAGAATAACAACTAGTGTTGGGATTAACTCCCCCATAGGCCTCCCTCTGTTTATCTTGAGCTTGCAGCACTCTGCTTGATGTTGGAGGGGACGAAGTAGGTCCAGACGATTTCTCAACTGCCTTCCCATTAAAGCTTGAACTGGTGAAATCCTGGTGGTTTTATAGGGAAAATTTCTATAATCGAGTAGGAACCTTTGTAAGGTCGCGTCAAGTTGGGATGGAGGAACTCCCTCCAGGGTTGTCTGGAGACAGCGCTCTATGGTCTTTACCATATTCTTTGCGGCACCATTTGTTTTTGGCCAAAATGGGCCTCCATGCGTCCATTGGACTCCATTTTTCCTTAGGAATGTCTGGAATTTCTCACTTTCAAAGGATGAATAGTTGTCCGAGAAAAAGTATACTTGTAGGTTGAATCGGGCAAAAAGTGGATGGTCGTGGCTGCCGATATGGACAATGTTGAGAACACTTCTGGCCAGTTAGAGTGAGCGTCTATGATGACCAGATTGCATTTACCCAAAAAAAGGTCCAGGTACTCAATGTGCAGGCGTTCCCATGCTCTTGTTGGCCATCCTCACGGTATCAATTCAGTCTTTGGTGGTAGTTCAGCAATGTTTCCACCAAACGTATGAGCGTGCTAAAGCCTTGGCCTTGATGATGCTCAGATGAGTTGCATATAGTTCTTGTAGTACGGCGACTCCAACAGCTTGTGGCCACCCATACTTTAAATAATTGATGTGGTTTTCATAATGACCTGGTCTTTCGTTGTGGCTGTTAATAACTGATTATAGTCAAGCAGCAAATTATTATTGTTGTCCAGAACATAGTGAACTGTTTCATCTAAATCTTCTTGAACATTGGTCGCTTGGGCAGTGGTGCCCTTGACAGCCAATCAGCAACGTCATGGTAAGATTTTACCCATTCAACATAATAACTGTAATTCGATATTATCAGAGCCCATCGCTGCGATTTGCTTGCTGCACATGCTGGAATACCATTATTTGGACCAAAGATAGCTAACAAAGGTTTATTATCGTTAACCAAAGTTCACTTCCTTTCAAATAAGTAAGTGTTAAACTTCTTAGCGCCGAAAAAGAGCTCCACTCCTTCCTTGTGCAACTGGCTGTAAGATTCTTCCGCTTTGGATAGCGAGCAGTTTGCAAACGCTAGCGGCTTCTCTTCACTATAAGGATATCTTTGTGAAATCACTGCACCGAGTCTTAAGTCTAACCCATCAACCGATAAATGAACCGAATACTGTGGGTTAAAATGAGCCAGTGATCGGTTAGTTTGAACTAACTCTTTGATCTGGCAGAATGCCTGTTCACAACGCTCATCCCACTCCCAAGGCACGCCTTTATGCAATAACTTGTACAGGGGACCCAAAATTTTAGCTAGAGCGGACCAAAACTTGGACAGATAATTTATAGATCCTAAGTATGACTTCAGCTCCTTCACGTTCTTTGGCTTGGGAACTTCTAAAATTACACAAACCTTGTCCTCAATTGAATACAAGCCATTTGCGTCAATCCTGAAGCCGAGATATTCCGCTGAAGATTTACCTACTGTGCATTTCTTTATGGACAAGGTCAACCCACAATCTCTGATTATCTCAAAACCTTGGTGAGTTGAAATTTGAGTTGTGCTAGGTCTTTAGCCCCTATTAGCATGTCATCAACTAGAGCAGCAGTACTTTCTAGACTACCAATTAAAGTGTCCATTATTTTTTGGGATTTGGTGGAAGCACATGAGACTCCGAAGGACACGATGTATCCTCTTAACTCAAACTGTTTATAAAAGTTGGACAAATCGAGCTTTTCAAACACCTTGCTGCCTTGGACTTTGTGAAACAGATCCTCAATCCTAGAAAGAGGGTGCTGATCCACTTGTAAACATGGATTTAACGTCAACTTATGGTCACCACAAATTCAAATTTCCCCAACCCTTTTCATCACAGGAACTATAAGTGATCCAAATTGACTGCAGTCCATAGGCTCTAGAATCCCTTCTTTCAAAAGTCTGTCAATTTCGATGGCAACCCCCTCTTAAAGAGCAAGTGAGTTTGGACGAGCCTTCATAAATTTGAGCTTAGCATCTTGCTGCAGAGACAATGACAATATCCATTTTCAAACTTACCAAGACGGTCTCTAAATATCTCTGGAAATTGCTGAGAAATTCCTTGAAGCATATGCTGCATGTTGTCTTCTGAGAAGAACACCGGCTGCACCATCTTATTACGGTTGGTGTTTATAATGTGAAATCCCAATTCAATAAACCACGCCCTTCCAAGCAGTAGTGGGCCATCTGATTCCACCACAAAAAAAAGTTTGGAAAGATTTTTCCATTATATTCGACCTTGAAAGTAATGGTACCTAACGGTATCAATCTTTCCTTAAAATATGAAACAAAGGTTTTGGCAGTTGGAGTTAGCACTAAATTAAGGAACTTTTCACTAAACAATTTCAACGGTACTATTGTGCTCAAGCACTCAGTATCAAATTGAAATTTAATGCTTTCATTGTTAATCTTCAAAACAACATGATAATTCAGGCTCTCTTCTCCCGCCTCATTAATCTTGTACAAGCTTTCACTACCATCTTTGGTATCTTCAGATAAAAAGTGTGTATTTTCTTGAACTTTCCCTTTAAAATAAGATTGCTTCTTATTTACGTTAGTTGATTTATCCTTATTTCTGCATACCCTTGCTAAATGTCCAATCTGTGGGTAAATATTACACGTTTAACCACGATACTTACATAACCTGCGTAAACATCACAACAAACCCCTTTAGAGGAACCAGGCTGTTTTAGTTGACTAATTTGTCTACTTTGGCTATCCCTTGTAGATATATGACAAACTGTCTAATTTTTTTAAATCTAAATACCTGCTAACCGATATTGAAGGGAAGACGCTTGCATAGCACTAGCTAACTCTACTCCTTTGTCAATCGTCAACTTAGTGGTGTTTTCCTCAAAAAGCCTATCACGAATGGGCCCTTGAACCATTCCTAAAACAAATTTATTTATCAGAGCAAAGTCTAGATTAGTGTTAAATTCGCACTTCGCCACCAATTCCCATATTCTGGCCAGCCACTCATTTATGTTCTCTTCAGGTTCTTTACTAGCATTGAAAAACTTAAATCTTGTGGCAAAAACAGACTCCGTGGGCAGAAAGTACTTGTCAAACAACTCAACGAGTGCATCATATTTGAACTCCTTAGGCTTTTTAGGTACACTTAAGTTATTCATTAACTTAAAAGCATCTTCATCCAATGCATTGAGAAACAGGCCTTGTCTTCTTGTTTCACTCTTGATGGGATTAGCGTCGAAGAAACTCTTCTTCCTAGGTTTGTAAAGAGACCAGCTATTTTTTAAAGTAAACTCCCTCAAGATGCCAATGGCGGTGGCTTCTCTGTCTTCAACCATTTTGAATGCAAATGTAGACTTCTTCCTTGGGATTGATGTCTCAGGTTTTCAATTGCAGAATGCACTAAGTAAGTTTGTAAACTCGAATACTTGTTATTCTTGGTTTTAGTCAACACCAGATTCGACAGTGTGTGATCCCATCCTCGTCGCCAATGTCAAATACTCTTCACTATTTTACGGTTCACACTTCCTATCTTGTCGCTCGAGTGGCACAACACCTCCCAAGTCACACCTCTCACAGATCATCATACCGTTTCATAGCCAAAACAATGTTACCAACTACACCATTGTAATATCCCACATACCTAAACTATCTTCTGATCTTGATCACACCAAAGAAACAACTGTCATCTTGACATTGTTTTTAATTTTACAATGTGTTCACAGCCATTAAAAATTTAAGAAAACGTAGACCAACTATAAACAATTTTGTTCTTTACCATCTTGACACATAAGTGAATATGTTTCTGAAGAACGCGTCGCTCCCCACCAATATCACTTAGAAAAATTCTGAAAATGAGACCGTTGAAACTGATTTACAATTATTTTTTTTTAAATACCACAAAATTGAAAAATAATTATTTTAAAATGAAACAAATCAAAATAAAAACAAGCTCAATTTCACCAATGTCAAATAAAGAATGCAGAAAACTGCACTTTGACACTTTTTCTAGTCCAAGCATAATTGTGTGTCTAATATTCTGGTTATTCTGCCATGAGGTTTGCTCTTAATAATCTTTTAATTGGGTGAATATAGTAGTATATAGTGTTTGTTATTGGCACATGTATTTCAGTCATCTTAATATTTCAGTGTTATTAGTACCTGTAAACTCTATTATATGTCCATACCATCTCACCAAACTTCCTCTAATATCTCATGTACCTCTGTAACCCAACTTTTGCCTGAACAGCTTAATTCTTAATTCTATCTATCCGGGTGACACAGCATGCTACTTGAAAACGTAGTTCCCATGGCGTTCATCTTCTTGACTTCTTTCACTTCCAGGGAGGTATGCAAGAAAAATACTTGGCAGGCCTGAAATACAACTAAAGTCGAAGACATGTGGACTTGCTTGCTAGCACGATAAAGAGGCTCAATTCCAATAAATGATGCAATAAAGTTAGTCATGCCGATGTATGATCCCGAGTTAGGTTATGGCTGTGCTTCCACTATACTCTGATGATATTCTTCAAAATGGCGCACATGGACTAACGAAACAACACATATTTTGATATGGTTTTATTTTTGAAACGGGATATGGTGGGCTTAGATTATCTAGATTTTGATAAGCCAACTACTCATTTAATATACATGGGTATAATATAACAGATACAAATGAAAGGCCTATTAAATTAAATACTGATCAAACCACACTTACATTCCGGGAGTAACCGGTAGAGTTAAAATTCTTGGTTATTCTTCCCACGCTCTCTTCGCGCTGGGGTGTGGTACCTCTGTGTAAGATTTCACCATGTGACTGTTAGCCAGATGTTATAGCAAGGCATCTGATAAACTTGAATTGGGCTTTTCTTCAACTTTAGTTATACTTGATTGGTAATCCAGCCTTATTTATCATTGTTCTTGCATACCACCCCCAATGTCCATGTTTCTGCTGCATATGTAACTATAAGTACACAGTATGCCCTCTATAACACTTTCTTACTCTTCAGGGACATTTCTATTTTCTATAACAGGTCTCTTACACATCTGTAGGACACCTCCATATGCTGCCCTCTTATTATTACAACCTATCTGCTCCCCTCCTTTGCCTCAACCACACTTCTAAGATATTTTACATTCTTTACTTCTCTCAGATCCATAACATTCTACCCGCCTCGGTGGCATAGTTGGCTAACGCGCTTGTCGTGTTGAGCTCGACTGCTGAAGACGGGGAGATCGAGGTTCAAATCTCGGTCGGGTGAACTGAGGGTGGTTTTTCCTAAATGGTTTTCCACTCTCCCTCCACGCAAATGCGGGTTCACTTCCTCTAATTCAACCTCCCCAATTCCTAATCCATTAGCGTAATTAGTACTTAAAGCATATAACCCGAACGAGTAGTAAGATGCGGTGCTAAATATTATTATTATCATAACATTCTCTGTATAACTTTTCTAGGCCTTATACGCATTCTTGTCATTATTTGATATTTTTTCAATTCCACATTCCATTTCTGTTACTATACTTCCTCTCAGTTCCCTCCTCCTCATATAATCAGAAAACATAATTTTTTTCTTTTACCAGTGGTTGTTTAAGGTGAAAGATTAGAACTTGGCCCAGACAGGAATTTGTAATTAGTCTTTATCTCTTTGTAATGCACTACATTTTCACTTCTTTCATTTTATGTTTAAAAAAATATATAAACAGTTTTTTTTAATTCATGTATTAGTATAATTCAATACAATATTAAAATAAAAAGCAATCATGTCTATGGATTTCTTCATCTAACTCATTAAGGTATTTAAAGTAGCCCCATGACGTCTTTGGTGCTGACTGACAGCTGACGGCTTTGAGAAGCTACCAGACCAAATTATGTATCCCTATGCCGAACCATATGATCTGCAAAACCATGTGTTTAGCAGCTGTCACTTCTGACAGTCAAAATTTAGGTATATACCTAAATGTTGACTGTCAGAAGTCAGCTGTGAGCTGTCAGTCAGCACCAAAGAAGCCATGGGGCTACTGTAATTATATGTTTGACTGGTTGAGGACTACTCTATTCACTTGTTGAAGATAAAAAAAAGGCACAGGATGGAGCGAGGAGAACAAACACTATGTCTTGAACAATAGAAAGAGAAACACATTTCACACTCACACTCTACACTGTTGCCACCAGACAAAAAGGTAATGGTTGCCGATTAGAAAAATCAGTCATTACCTACTGCTCAATATCTTGGCCTAGGTTTTATTCTATCAGAACTTTTCAGTGACAGTGTGTGACATTTGACTCTACTTCCTAAAACCTAATAAAAGGGGGAAAAAAAATATCAGAATAGTAATGGTGTAAAATGTGAAAAGAATTACTCATTTTAATCGTGAAAGCCATAATGTTTTTGTTCCTATTATTTGTTTCCAACTTTTTTTCATTTATAATAATTAAAATTAATTATAAGTGAATGGTCAAAAAGTTAATGAGACTAGTTATAAGTTGTTTGAACTCAACTTGAAACATTTTCCAAAACTCAAAAAAAATCTGAACTTGTTTTTTTTTAAAAATTTATCATGAAATTTTTTATTTTAATCAGTTCGATTCAATTTTAAGATAATATATCAAAACAAAGTTGGTAAAGTTGTATTTTTTTAATCTCTAGCTTAATTTTTATCAAAAGTAGATTCAAATACCTCAAGTACATTCCAAACTTTCTCTTATTTAGGGATCACTGGTACTGAAAATTAAATTTATGTGCATACTTAGTAGTATATTACAAAATGTAATTGACACTTTGGTTTAAACCCAATGTAAACAATAAGAACTAGACATTTTCTTATCCTGATGCAAACCCACAATGTTGGTTTAAGTATTGCCAAAATAGTAAACTTAACTACCAGATTGTAGAGAATAAATGGCTTTAATTTGCAAAGTAACGTTTCAAGCTTAAGTAAAGCTCGTAATTCTTTGGTCAAAACTAACCATTATTTTTCACTAGAAAATAAATGATTCATTCAATAAACATTTTATATAAATTTGGGCACATTAAATAAGTTTTTTTCAAACTTAGTTGGTTTTTTTGCACCACGTCTCACTACTCGGTCCGGTTGTATGCTTTTTTGTAAATAAAATAATATATAAAACACTCAGCACTTTCGTGTAGTATCAACTTTAAAAAATATAATAAATTATTATTTATAAATATAAGAGTCAACTTATTAACAAAAAAACAAACAAAAAAATCTACTCAAGTAGTAACGGTAGTGTTATCAAAACATTTTAAAAACTGCAAAAGTCAAGTGCTGCTAGAATGCAGTGTATTTTTGGCATGAATGTTCATTTAAAATATCTATTAGAGCTAAACAGGTTCTGCTTATGAAAATAAAATTTTGAGAAAATGACTTGTGCTAAACGTTGAAATAAACAAAATGGCAATGACACTGTCAGCTAACTATGAATGCCATATATTATGTTTAAATTGGTGCTTGGTAGATGGTTTTTCTAGTTATAACTCAAAATAGTACAGCCGCCTATCTATACAAATCCGGGTAACTAAAATCCATATAAATTAAGGACTTAATGTTTTGAAATCTCTATCTATATTGATAAAACTTAGTATGGCTATAATTATTTTATGGATAAAGGGGTTAGAGCAAACCCTCTGAAGGCTATCTACCATTTTAATTACTAGTAATTTTAGAATTAGATTGATCAGCCTTACAGAGGATTAACAGTTAACACTAGACATTATGATTAACAGACCATTTCAGCACCAATGTGTTATTTTCCATTTTGTTTGAAATAATAATAAAAAATAATTGAATATGCTTAATTGTTTAAAATAGTTTTACCTATAAGTTAATTGATATGAAATGTTAACAAAAGAAATCAATTTAAGAAAATATTGAGAATTTTGTTTAGTAAGGAAGTATTTAATTTCGGTAATATAGTCTTAATTTATATCTTGGGATGATATTTTTCAAGACATTATAAAAACTATAATGTTTTACTTACTTTTTAAATCCCCTCATAAGATATATTTTAAATCAAATTAAATTTGAAAACATAGGTCTTCTGGTGGAGTGTACCTTCAAAGACTAAATTTTTACTTTTAATTTGTTCCTTTAGTAAATTAATACACTGAACTGCTGACATATAAGAGATTCTGGATAACCTATATCTTGCCAAATAAATATTGACTTAAATTCTTCAACAGGGATTTGAGCATAGCCTCTTGTAACACTGAGAAATGTAAGTTCTTAGTGATTCTACCATGGCAGAACTGTTATAACTACAACATGTTACCCGCCTCGGTGGCGTAGTTGGCTAACGCGCTTGTCGTGTTGAGCCCGACTGCTGAGGACGGGGAGATTGAGGTTCAAATCTCGGTCGGGTAAACTGGGAGTGGTTTTTCCTAAATGGTTTTCCACTCTCCCTCCACGCAAATGCGGGTTCACTTTCTCTAATTCAGCCTTCCCAATTCCTAATCTATTAGCGTAATTAGTACTTAAAGCGTATAACCCGAATGGGTAGTAAGACGCGGTGCTAAATATTATTATTATTATTACAACATGTTTTTATTTATATGATATCTAATTGTATTAGAATTAAGTTTACTATATTATTTTCTCTCCACTTCAATGGTCGCATGGTCTCAGGCAATCACTCTTGCAATAGTCTATATGGTTGATGACAGAGATATCAAGGTTTGAATTCTGGTTAGGTGTACTCAAGTGGTTTTTCCTAAATGGTTTTACACTCTTTCTACACAAATGTGTTAAGCGTAGAACCTGGACTGGTAGTAAGACGCGGTGCTGAGTATTATTATTAAACAAATTTGGGTACATTTCTCCTAAAATTCAGCCTATTCTCATTCCTTACCCGTTAGTATTTTTTTTTTAAAAACTACATTATGTATATGTTAAGTTATTGCTTTGCATTAAAACAAACTCTTATTTTAGGGCATCATACACCCGCCGAAAGTTTCGAATAATCTACGCCAAGGTGATGAAAAGGTCCCCACATGTCCATCGCAACAGCGCATCTTTTATTCGTTACTATGGCAACACAAACCTGACACTGAGTCTTTTGGCAGAAACTTTACCGACGACAAAGGAAACTGCTCTCTTTGACTATCCTTTTAATGAATTGCTGGTAAGGATCAACTATACATAATTTACCTGTCACGTGTCTTTATAAGGGCAACTTAATTTTAGTTAGTTTAGTTTTTAACTGCTCTATTCTTATGTAAAGCAAACTAGGCATGATACGCCTTTAACATTAATTTTTAATAATATGGATTTGGGCTTGCATTATTTATATCATCTTAAGAATTTATTTAATCCACTCATATGTTTTTCCTTAGCTTGTCCTAATAAATGATGGAAATGAGAACAATCAACTTTGGTTAATGTTTTTACATTGCTCGTTTTATAGTTACATTGGACTAGTTCAAATCTGTATCCTGCCAAATAAATCTACTATTGAAATCACTGGCTAGTATTTGAAAATTACCCTCTTGAATGGCCATACAATAGCATATGGGACGGACCAATGTGTTAAGACTTTTAAAATTTATTGATCTCGGACATTCTTTTCCCATTATTTATAGTAATTTTCTGTTAGAAATAAACGTTTATAAAGGACAAACTTTTTTTTTCTTTGCGGCGAACCTTTAATAGGCATATTATTATGTAAACAAAGGAAAAAAAATTGTGCCAAATGGCTAAATTAAATAAACATAGAAAGAAGGATAGAAGGACAAGGCTTACACACTTACCAGAAAAATGTAGTCTTAAAATTTCACAGCAAAACAAACTGGCCAATAAGTGGCCGGGAGATATCCTGGTTGGCTGGTTTGATTTGGGCCACCACAACTATTGTAAACTAAAATAAAACTAGTCATTCAAATCCAAATGACTGTTTTTATTACATTCTGGTCAAAAGTACCAGAGAGTGGGTCCAGCCTACATAATTTGTTAAGATATACAATGGCATTAAATTAAAAACCATCCCGTTTGTTGGCTTTTTTATTGTTTATTATCAATATATTTGGCAAAATGTTTAGTTAACCTGAGGTGGAAGGGGATGCGAGGATTGGTCGGTGTTTTTGCAGTTTTTATAGCAAAACATTTCTTTGTCCAAAGTAAATAAAATATTTCACCAGCAGAAACGTTTCACGGTGATATCAACAGTTGCTGAAAATATCTCAAGGATGTCCTAGAATTTAATGACAACTTTTTCTGTTCATTTATAAAGTTTCTCATTAAATGATGCTATGCTTATGAGTTATGACAGATATTCAACAACTGTTGATATCACCGTGTGAATAACATTATACTATATGTTGTTACTGGAGCAATATTTTATCTATTTAGGTCATCAAAATGTTTTGATATAAAAAAATGGCAAAAACACTGACATTTTATCATGTCCCCTACCTCCTAACCTTAATACTGATTGTTACTAGCTTTATAATTTACACAAATAGCAGGTGGAGGACCATTTTACAAGATTAAGTATTCGAAAAAGAATCTCACAGCTATTGTTTACAAATTTTGAAACATTTTTACTCACATCAGTAGAAAGTAAATAGAAGCCAATGTTTTAATGTGAACTGAATAGCGACATAAACATCAACAATGTAGCTTAAAATGGCCTTGAGATTAAATATATTAACAGAAAATATATTAATATTTCCTTTTAACAATTCAACTTACACAGAACCATAGGTTTAGTGGATATAATGAATGTATATTAAGGGTTGTCATATTTGTGGGTGGCTTGGAATTGTCCAGTTCTACTCTCTTCTGCTGCTTAGTGTGTCCTAAAGATTATTGTTGTGTGTTTTGTTGTGTTTTACTTGTGAACATTGAAGTCTACATTATACCAGTAAGTGTGAAAGATTTGTTTTTCCCTCCTCCATTTATTGTTTATTAAATTACTATATTATTAGTATTATTTTATAAAGTAGGGACATACAAAATTTGCATTTGGGATAGCTCAAATTTGTTATGGAATTTCACTGTTTTTACTCTTATAACATGAATTTAGCTTGAAAAGACATGGACTGGTTAAGGGTAATTTCTTGTAAAGTGATACAATATTTTAACACTTTTAAATCTCACCATCTTAGATCTTTTCACTTAATGAAACCCCAGAGATGGTAAAAATTCTGGTGACACATAATTAAAAAATAAATGAATACTCAAGCTAGAAATGAGATAGAAGCCTGGGTAAAAAAGGTGTTTTAGCTTTAATATGACATGTAGCATCACTAGTTTTGGACAGTTTTTAGTTTCATACTGTAACATTTTTGACTGAATTTCTTAAAAACCTAATTTTTAAAATAAAATAAAAATCCCACACGAACTTGTATATTTTAGCATCATTTGTGGAAAGTTTTATTATGGGCTAAAACGTGTTAAAATATCAGGACACTTGACTGCTGGTTGAGGTTATAGTGTTATGTTTAATTTTAAATTTATTACTATAGAAAGTCGCATAATTCAAATACAGTAGAAATGTGAGCGGTCAAAATGACAAAAACTGTTTGGTTACTTATAAGGTTTCTTTTGGTTAACTAACTCAGACAGTTGCTTGTTGACTTAGTTTGTTGTAGGAGTCTTGTATTTAGGCTAGTAACACTGCAATCATAGCTTTCTAAATACCCACTGGGCTCATTGATTCTCTTTTGAGACATCTTAGTTGCATTCATATATATATATATGAAATGGTATTATAAACACTTTTTAGGACATATCCTGTTTTATTTAGACTGAAAGAAAAAAGTTATTAAATTTCAAACAGTTGAATAAATATTTGGTAAATATTATCAGAGTTAATGTGTATGGCACTTACCCAAGGACTCGAGAACAAAAGGGTTTGGGGG
>CABEEJ010004348.1:53000-65819 GCA_901482245.1 Timema douglasi
TTTTGGGGTCTTGGACTATATTGAGCCCTCCAAATATTTTTCACGTATATTCGAAAAGCACATATGGAATTATTTTAAATTATTCTTTTATTAACAAACTTAGATCATACCATACCCATTGTAGAAATTAGTACTATGTCAAGTAGTTTAATATAAAAACATAAACATAAAAATACCTACTGGTATCAAAAAAATCTGGTCTGGGGGAAATGTGAGTTTTCCCTTTCACAATGGTGAAATAACAACTGGAGGCTGAATGTTAGGTCTATTCTAGATATAATAATTAATATAATATCAACGCTTTCGCTTTTTGAGGTATTTTGTTATACATATTTGTATTTAAGCTAGTTTATAAGTCGTGTGTGGATATAATCCCTCACTTCACAAAGTGCATGTTAAATACCTTGAATAAACTGAATGAAAAAATACGGTCTTATACACAAACTAAGTCAGTAGTTTATCTACCTATTGATGTAAAGGTCCTAAGTTTGAATCCAGACCTCGTACGAATAGTTACAATTTCAATTCTGTTTACTCCCTTTAAATTAGTAGTGAATTAACACTCTCTTGCTATGTTTTACCTGGAATCATCTGATTAAAAGTCTATTAGACATTAAATTAGCCTTTTATATCAAAAGTTGAATACGTTGTGATTTTTTACTTTCAGACTTGGGCCGTATTGACAAAGAGACAAGAAATGGCTTTACTAATGTGGCAACATGGGGAAGAAGCTTTAGCTAAAGCGTTGGTTGCATGCAAACTCTACAAGGCGATGGCTAATGAAGCAGCAGAAGATGATTTAGAAACTGAAATCTATGAAGAACTCAGGAACTATGGCAAAGAGTTTGACAATATAGGTATGTCTCATACTTACTTACGGTACTTTATGACCTTAGAAACTCGAGTATCCCTATCTTGAGCTAGGTATTCCCAATTTTCTTTTCCCATTGGGTTTGCCAGTTGTATTGATCATCGTTTTAGAGTCTTCCGCTCACGCTGAATGTCCTGCCCACTATCATCTGTGATATTTTATCATGCTAACAATGTCTTGTGATGATAAGGCCTACATGGTATGCACCTTGTCATTATGTAGCTTTCTCTACTACCCAATATCTTCATACCTTTTTAGACCCAATATCTTTTTTAAAACCTTGTTTTCGAACACCTTAAATTTCTTTTTGTCATGCAAGGTAGAGGACCATGTTTCACAACTATAGGAAACAACCAGTAAAACTATTGTATTATATATTATTAGTACATTCCTTGATATCTTATGCATGCATGGTAATGATGGACATAAGTGAGTACATTACAATAACATAAGTATACTATATTATATTTGGAGGAAGGTACAGGAAAGGTGGAGTAGAGGGTTAACGTGTTTCAAGATCATTAACTGGGAGACAATGTTAACTGTATATTAATGTTGACCTAATTGTTTTGAGTATTTTTGTGGCCATCGTTTGGATTAAAACTAATAATGTTTTTGGGATTTAGCTGCAATTAAAATATAGTAATATCTTACTCATCTCAGAAGATGTCTTTTGTAGCTACAGCTAAACTGTTGGAAGGTATGAGGCTCAATCTCCAAAAAGCATTAACTTTAATTACTTATTTCACTCAAACCCTGTTTTAATGAATTCCATCCATTTGTGTATGTAAAAATAAAGTAATCTGGAAAATTAGGTTAATTGGGAGGGATGTTAATAGATAAATGGTAAAAAAGAACACTTAACAATGGGCTTGCTAGGATGCTACGGTTAATGTCAATCTTTCATCTTGAAAAACTAGTGAACCTCTACATATGTTAGGCTAGCTCCTGTGTTTTTTAAAAATCTCAATGATTCCTTAATTTTGATTGGTATTATATGGTATGTAGTTTATCTATTCATCTTTTTTTTTTGCACCTAAATTTGAACAAAAATGTGAATAGTGATTTAATAATGTACCATTTTAATGCTAAAGACTAAATTATTTTTGTTAAATTCAATTCATTGTCAGAAAAATGTGTTTTATATGAAATTTTGTGTAACAAAAGTTTTCAAAATGACTCAGGCTTGTTAGCTTAAAGCGGAACTTGGTTTAAAGTGAGCTTATTAAGCTTTTGAGTCTTGATTGTAAATACAATTTGATCTAAAAAAAATAACAATTAATAGCTTAAAATTTCATGTTTATATTTTATTATTTATATATACAGCCTTGGAGCTACTTGACTTCTGCTACAGACAAGATGATGACCAGACTCAGCAACTGCTGACATGTGAGCTTCAGAACTGGAGTGGGCAGACCTGCCTGAGTCTAGCTGTGACAGCCAATCACAGGGCGCTGTTAGCGCACCCTTGCAGCCAGATCATCTTGGCTGATCTTTGGATGGGGGGACTGCGAACACGCAAGAACACCAACCTCAAGGTGATGTTTTGTGTTACTGAATGCAATTGCTTTTATTTCTTGATGCTCTTAATATACTAGGGCCTTCATCGTTTGCTACCTCCTGTCAGAAGACTTTGAACCATTATCATCCCTCTGATTGTCAGATACCTTAGTTAAGTCTGTAGAGCTTTTGACTCTTGAGATAGGGTCCCCAGTTCGATTAATACCATGGTTGAAAAATGTATCACTGTTAAAATTTGGTCTTCTCCTTTCTCATTGACATATTAATGGTAGTGGGATGTAGATGGTCTGTTCTAGAATTAAGTTAGTAATTTTTTACACACATTACCGATTCCAGCTTGTAGTCTGGGTCAGTTTTTTTTTTATTCGAGCCATATATTTTCCACTATCAGCTGCCTGTCGCAGCTTCATATACCATATAATATAACTTAAGACTAGAACAGACACAACATCCAATCCCCAGCCGTTATTCATTAATGTGAAAGGGTAAACACACATTTCATCAATGACACTTTTTTTTTTTGCCATGTCGGGAATTGAACCTGGAACCCTTTCTCAATAGACAGACACGCTACCAACTTAGTTAAGGTGTCGGATAGTTTGTAAGTCATGTGATATAATCACAAAGTTCAGAAAGTGAGCTTTAAATATTTCAAAGTAATTTAATAAAATAAAATTAATCTTTATTAATTTTCCCTTGAAGTTGCAAGTTGAGCACACACTCCTTTAAGGACCAGACTTTGCATCAATTTAATTTTAGACCAGGGCTGGCAATTTTTTTTTCAACCAGTGTACCACTTAATCATTAGTGGATTTTGAACTTTAATTTAGTGTGCCATCTCTTATTTATATTTTGTAATGAGTATTTAAAAATCAAAACCTGTTGAATATTATGAATTGTAATGTATGACTCAAATCAAATGGTAAATATTCTTCTAATGCCTGAATTATAAAGAAGGAAAATTAATTAAATTGTCACAGGGAGTGTTTTAGACAATGTTAATTTTAATGAATTAAAGTAAAATCATTAAAACTAACACCTTCAGTGAAAAACAGACAAATTTATAATTATGTTATAATCAAAAAATTAAAGGAATTTTTTCCATATTAGTTTGAAACATGTTGTCATATTTTGCCAGTCAAGATATTTATGTTAGAGTTATAGCTTGTTGTCTTTAACAGCACAAAAGATTCACTGAAGTACGATCAAAAACAATTTCTAAGTGTTTTCTTCACAAAGTTCATGGTGACATGACAGTGAATGACATGCCTGTCCATATATTAACTTCAAAAAATTCTTAAATGGTTAAAAAAAACATCTTATATTCAATTAAATATGTTAATATTGTGGGTAATGATGCTGTCACAATCCCTCACTACCCCTTTTGGTCTGGACGGTCACGGCACAGTTGTCGGGCGCAGCCTGGTAGCTTTGAAACTGGAAAACAACAGCTACTCCGCGCGGGGAAGGTGGGGTGAAGCGCTGTGGCATTCGATATACTGCTTGCTTACGGGCAAGGTGTGACCAGGTTAAGGAAGCAGACTAGCTACTGTGTATGTCAACAACTCTGTTTGGACAATAAACCATGATTTAAGTTACTGTAATGACTGTTTCTATCAGTGGGTCTAAAATCTGGGTTTTACTTAACAACAAATCCACTATTAAAAGCTCTGAGAGTGAGTGTGTCAAAAAATAAACTTGTTTGTTAAAAATTAATTTCATAGTATTTTTTAAATGAATGAACAACTCTATAAGGAAAACCTCTTCTCGCTTTATGAGGTAATTGTATTCTATTTGGAAGAAGGTATAGGAAAGGTGGATAGAAACATATAAAAGGGGGACGAACACAATATGGCCTTTACAATGAAAAGAAGAACACAGTTCACACTTTACACTGCTGCCAATGGACAAAGAGGTAATGGATGTCTCTTAAAGAAAATTGATCGTCACCGCCCAATCCCCCGACCTAGGTTTCATTCTATCGGAACTCATCAGGGAGGAGTGTGAAACGCGCAACGCAACTTCCTAAAAGAGAAAACCAAAAAACACAAAAGAGGAGAAAAAGTAAAATGGTAAAGAATAATAGAACACATAGATAGGAACAAATAAAAGGTATAACAAAAAGGACAAACACAGGAAAAGGACATGGATGCGAATATATAATGATATAACTCTATAAGGAAAACCTCTTTTCGCTTTATGAGGTAATTGTATTATATTTGGAAGAAGGTATAGGAAAGGTGGATAGAAACATATAAAAGGGGGACGAACACAATATGGCCTTTACAATGAAAAGAAGAACACAGTTCACACTTTACACTGCTGCTGCCTCTTAAAGAAAATTGATCGTCACTGCCGGTCGGGGGACTGGGCGGTGACGATCAATTTTCTTTAAGAGGCAACCATTACCTCTTTGTCCATTGGCAGCAGTGTAAAGTGTGAACTGTGTTCTTCTTTTCATTGTAAAGGCCATATTGTGTTCGTCCCCCTTTTATATGTTTCTATCCACCTTTCCTATACCTTCTTCCAAATATAATATTAATGAATGAACATAAATTTTATTGAAAGATTGAGGATTTTTGGTCACCATTAGTGACCTGGCAAACTTATATTTAGAACCGTGCATCTAACCTTACTTTTTGAGTGTTGACATAGCCGGTTCCTCACTCACAGGTAATCCTCGGGTTACTGTGCCCGCTGTATGTCTTGAAGCTGGACTTCAAGTCCAAGGAGGAACTACAACTCATGCCACAGACAGAGGAGGAGCACCTTATTGGTCTAGAGGAAGAGAATGAAAGCCTAGATGAGCGCCCACTGGATGCACGCAACACTGATCCTGACGCTGAGGTGAGAATGTGTCCTGTCATTCAAATGTAGTTTAAAGACAGTTTGTGTCATGACTAGATTTTTCTATAGTTTTGATATTTTTCATTCTTAAAGAGCTTCTTACGAGCCATACCAAATTTTTCATTGAACTCTTTGCATTTAATAATATGCGTGTTCGTGATATTTTTCTCTTTTTCCAACCAATAATATAATTTCTAATTCCTTTTTAGGCCCAATATAGTTTTTCAATCGCTATCTAAATCAGAAACTTCTTAAAACTTGTGGGAGCTTAGCTAATATCATTTATCTACAATTTTATGTCATAGCTAGCAAACAACCTGTGACAGAAAGTAACTTCTTTATTTAATTTGAGTTGTACTAATCATAGCATTTTTTTAAAGTTTATTTGTAACTTTTATAAACCACCAAATTTTAATTTGTATGTTGAACTAGACATTAAACTTGCTAAACAAAATAAAATCTCTTCATTCCTTATGCACATTTGGTTGTTTATGTCAAAGGGATAGAACAAACCCTGCGTAGATATGCAAAAAAACTGTTGACAGTTTCTATACTTCGTAATATTTTTTTCAATTTGATCATGTTTTGCAATACTAAAATACTAAACATATATGTATTCATTCTAGAATTTTTTCTTAATATCTTTAGAGCAGTAAGTTCTTTAATTTCTCTCTTCTATTTGTCAAAATTATCAAGACCATATTAGCAAGTGAAACACACTTTATCCATCAAAGCATTTAAAATCCAAACTAAATTTATTCACATATGATGGAAGAATCTACATTTGAGTCGTGATAAGATAGTATGAACAATGACTCATTAGATTAGGTACTACAATCCCAGTTTATTCATATTGTGTAAATGCAGCTTGTTCAGTGAAATTCTATTGCTTTGTTTTTGGTGAATGGCTACTACAGTATTGTTTGGCCTTTTATTTTGTATAGAATACACTTTGATCAGAATAGAAAGTATTTTAATAACATTCTTTCTGATTCAACATTTAATAAAATGCATATGTCACAAACATGTTTTAATATTACCTAATACTTATTTAATTTCTAAATTTAACTCCTAATAAATGTCTAACTTATACTTTTTGGTTTCTATTTTATTTTCAAATTTAAATAGTCATTATACTATTTTAACTCACAACCAACACCCATCACCCTTAAGGTAAGAGCCCATTGGGTTGGTACCGCACGGACAACACATTTTAGGGGGGGTGCGCCCATTATCCGCACTGACGGCATGGGCGGAGACTCGGTTCGCACAGCTGCTTTCGAGCCAAAAGGTGAGCTTCTCGTTTGCTTGCTCAAGGAAGTAATGTTTGCATTTCTGTTATGGTTGGATTTATTTCATATATATAATTGTGGTTTTGTGAGGTATATTTCACTGTATTATTTAAATATGGAAAGCGAGGAATAATTTGTAGTTATTAGTTGCCTTTTGATTGAAGAGGCGAGAAGAAAATGTAGGAAATGATTTTGGGTTCACAACATCAACAGGAAAAAGCCTATCTTTGGCGAATCCCACACATTATTTCCTGATCTGGTTGAAGATGATGCCAAAAATTCCGGCTCGCACTTGATTTTAATTCCCTCGCCCAGACTTTCTCTAGAATGGCGCAACGGTGGAGAGTCCGTTGCTGGTGGTACCAACGTAATAGGTGCATCTTGGTAACAAATAATGCTACAAATTAGTTGTACTTTTCGTTCTGTCCTTGCTGTCCGTGCGGTACCGACCCAGTAGGTGCTTACCTTAAAGGTATACTTTCTTTTAATAATAATTTTTTGTATTACTCTTTTAATAAGCTCTAATGTGCCAATTGACTTTTTTAAGTTTTTAACACCTGAGGATGTTTTTAAACTGGCTGCCCACATTTACAACTAATACAAAGAAACAACCAGGTCTCTAATCTAACAAGTTGAGGCTTAATCCCAACTACTACACTAGGATCACTCAAAATAGTTAATAGTTATGCATTTAAATATTATAGCAGCATAACTAATTAAGTTTGAACTAATGAATGAAAACAGAATCAAAACACTTTAACATAATGGCTCAAATCCACTATTTTATGAATATGAATCCTGAATTTTGGAAAATTTATCTACATAAGAGGAAATAGAACTATAATATTATTGATTTGGTTATAATGAAGTCATCATAATATTAATACTAGGATGCTGATCATCAATCAGATCATCGGCTGACTATGGCACAGTCATTAAGCGATGATTGGCATTTTAACTTACCGATTCTTATTATTTAGCTTTTGTTAATGGCCCTTGAAAGTTAAAATTTGGGAAGACTCAAGGGAAGCCAAAACTGGCGAAGAGTCAAGGAAAGTTAAAACTAAGAAATATTGAAGGTTTCAAAACTACCTAATGGATTCAGAACTTTTGTTTATTTTGATTCCAAATTGACCCAAGCTATAGGCTGAAATTAGTAATAAATGTAAATTTAAATTCTACTTTATTGAATTTTTTTATGTTTTTTTTTAAACCTAAAACTAATATATTTACCATATGCCCAGATCTCAAAATAAAATTCCTAAATAAAATTATCACAAACTTAACTATAAGAAAAATTGTGTCAATTTGACCGATATAACAATCTTTAAATTGTGGTAGTAGAAAAGATAAAATGAATTATATTTAAATTGGCTCTAATTTTTATTTAAGCTTGTACAAGCAAACCCACTACACTGAACAAACTAAAAATGGCCCACATGAACACTTGATTATTTAGTATCATTAATTTGTTATAAAATAAGTTTAAACCTTTAAAAACACAAACATATTTTAATCCTTCTGCTACACGTATTTTTTTAATTGATTCTTTAGTATTAATGTTTGAAAACTAAAAAGAAAAAAAATAATATAAAAAATAGGTTATTATCACATTGGTTGGCTGAGTCTTTATCTTACATTTATCCACGCATTGTGTAAAAAGTGATATTTTCCTCATGCATTAGTTGCACACTCTATGATTGAAAGAATTTTATTTTAACTTAATTTGAAATAATAGGTGTGCATTTTGTTAAAATAAATTATCATGCTTAATCTAAATCTATCCTGCTTAGACATATATCTCACATTTGTTCTAATTAAAAATAGTTGAAAAATTGTAGTCAAGCTCTTTTGTTATGACAGATATTTAATAATGGCTACTCTCACTATGTGTTATAACATGAATAGAGTCTTATTAATAGACCAATTTTTTAATTTGTTTGTGATGGAAAGCTGAAACTATTATATAACACACCTGCTGAAATTAAGAATATTATTCACCAAAGTCTTAATACAACTTCTACAAAGCAAGTTTTCTATCAAACATGTAGGTTTCACCGTGGAAAGATTTACACTCCTTTTTCAAGATTCAACATCGCGACTTCACAGTTGATAACATGCATGTTAAAAGGCCAAGACATGATTTTCACACTTCAAATATTTTGAAGATGCATGTAAATCAGAATTAGTTACAAAAATATTGCACTATTCAGAATTTTTTCGCAACTGCAATGATAGTAATATTTTCTTTTCACTTAAATCATTGAAAACATTATTTCAACTTAATCTGTCATCATTTGATGGAAACTGTAATCTAACCAACGATGAAAACTTGAAAACTCCCTAATTTTGAGAGATTTGATTAGTTGAACAAGGAGAATCATTTTGTGTTGTGGTGACAGTACTATTTTACGGTGGAGATATGTTTTTTTTGTGTTTTGCTGAGCTTCTTTCACAGCTATAGGTGGGAGGCTATTAATACTATAGTTTTATTTTCCCCGAGAATTTTTAACAAAAAATATTATATCATAAAGAATTTTCATATTAGATGTAACAACTTTTGGCAACTGTGAAAAAATATAATAAAAATTTAAAACTTCTAGAACACAAATTACTCTAGAACACAAATTACTTCTTTTTGATTTTCTGCCATATCTCAAATACATCTTATTTTATTCACATGCAACCTATTAATCATATTTAAACATATTTTTTTAAACTATTATTTTCATTCATAAGTATACATTTGTCAATCAATTTCTAGTAAATCACAATTTTAATAAATCAATTGAGTTTGAAAATTGCTATATAGTAAACTACAACCTATGAAACTTTACTCTATAATTTTACTTTGGATTTGATCACAATAAAGTTTTAGTTTTGGTAAATCTAGTGGTTTTTTTTAACAAAATAATAACAACTAAACTAGTGAAACTTTGTTTACACATTTTTATAAAATATGTTTAAACTATTTGAATGGTTCTATTTTCTTTGTTACAAATAAATGTGTGAACAAAGATTTGCTTATGAACAAACACAACTACATAAACCGAATTTTTTTTAGAAGAAGCTTCGAAAGTTTAGCATCAGGAGCAGATCTTCAAGCCAGCAAGGCATCAAGGTACTTAGATATTTAGCGACTGTTTTACTGTGCTCACATTAAGGGCCTCTTTTACAATGTCTCATTAAACTTTGTTTAGTTAAATTAAGACTAAAGGAGCATAATAAATGCAATGATAGCTCTTTGATGTCAGGAAACTAGGTATAGGTTAACAATATAGTATAACCAGCTATTGATTTTTATATATTTCATTCATTTATTGTTTGAATGAAGTGAAAGTGGTATTACTATCATTTTCAAATCTCTAAATTTCTTTAGAACTCCTTGATTAAAATTATGCACTAACAAATTTGTGCAGGCCGGCTTCTAAACAGAATCAAGTTGGCACTTGCAGGGCAAATATTGCCATGATAAATATCCATCCTCCTTTGTTATTGATAATTGTTGTAATAATGAGTTATATTTTTTACTGGCTTAAGTACGAGATCCTTATTGTATTTTTTTTATTATCAGGTAATGATTAAGAACAATTTAAAATAAAACTTAGTAAAGGAAATAGTTTTAAATCTTTAGTTCACTTAACTTTGACCATTCTCTTTATTATTTTATATTCTCATCTACTTGGTATTGTATTTGTCTACAAAAAAATCAATGGCCATGCTTTGACTTGCTCCTGTACTATTTCTAGCTTACTTAGGTCAAATTGAGAGGCGACATTTTAATTTTTCTTAATTTTGTGGCCACTATATATATCTTCTTCTGTGTTGCCTCCAGCCGCATTGTGTGGAAAAGGTTTTAAGTCACGATTAAATATTTAGTGCATATTCACTATTGTCAGTCAAATAATGAGTCGTTGTAAAAGTGACCTTGATTGATGCTGTGTACCATTACAAATTATTTTTTGTTTGCTTATTTCTTGTTGCATGTATGCTCTGCTGTTTTTGTCAAGTATTTCTGCCTGTTGTGAAATACCTGTTCCGTTCAGCCTTTACCTATAGTAATAGCCATTGGGAAGTAGGATTATAATGTATGAAGCTATGCCACAGAAATTTTTAGTATATTTGATTTTTTTCTAATAAAAATCAAAGTTAACAGACATCAATAAACTTAGTATTGATACACTATATTTAGAATATAATAGAAAATTAGGTTAACAATAACTGGGTAGACTCTGCACAGTAGGTTTGAAAAATAAAAGTAATGTTCTGTTTATGGTTAAAATTAGGAGGGTACCTTAGTGATACTGAGGTGGATATTGTTTTGTTAGAACCCTAAAAAACACACACACACAAACACTGTGAAGTCCAACCAAGAGCATCCGCCTACTCTCTTGACCTGATGAAGCTGTCTGTGACAGTGAAGGCTTGTTCTTAAAAAATATGTTTGTGTGTTTTATAGTTTTCTATTTAAACAATTTCTACTCCAGTATCATCATCAAACTAAGTGTATAGGCCTATATTATAGTTTTTAATATTAATTCATGCCATTAGGCGATTACCCAAACAGTATGAACTAGAAGTTTCAATCAACATTCTAAGCCGAAATTAAAGAGAGACTTTCAATTTTCATTGTTTAACAAAAAGTGTGGTTTTTGCTCCATGCTTATTTGAGTACTAAATATCTAATTTATGTGTAAGTTGGATTTATTTTGTACATACCTAACTCTTTTCTTTGTGATATCATTGGTATGACTGGGATCCTGTGCACATATAGATAATATGCAGATGTATTATAATTTCACTTCATGGTTTGTATAAAGTGTGATGAACAAATATCAAGTAATTTAACCGTGATACACATGGTAGTCTATTTCTTATCTTAATGGTAGTGGGATGCATTTAAATTTACTATTAAAATTAAAGTATCAATAGGTCTATGTACCACAGGTAAGTTATGCATGATTTATTCATGTAAATAAAACTATTTTTTTAATAACCAAAAAATCATTAGGCAGGAGGAGGACATTGTTAGATTTGACATAAAGCCAAGTAGTCTTAATTTTCTTTTTTAACTACATACCATTTGTCAAACCATACTCTTACTTATTTAGTTTATAAACATGATGGTAATTTATGTACATTAAAATATTGTAGCAAAATTAGATTTTACTATTTTTTTTAAGCAAATATATATATATATGTCAGTGCTACACAATTATTATTTTTGCTTAAAAAATAGTAAAATCTAATTTTGCTACAATATTTTAATGTATATAAATTACCATCATGTTTATAAACTATATATATATATATAGTTACTCCATGGGACTTTCTGGTTATTGACGCTTTATGTTTTTATAATGTGTGATACATTTTCTAGCTTCAAAATAAGGAAAATATAAGTTAAATATTATTTAAAGTTTGTACTATAAAATGAAAAAATATTTTCTTTGGTCCAGTTTGGTAAGTTATCCTATTAATAAATTATAAACAATTTTTCCATCACACATGAGTATGTTAGGAAGAACATTATTAATTAGTATATTTTGATTGGAGAGTTGAAAGTAAATATAATCTCAGTTTAAAATTATATATTTATTACATTTTATTTTAAAACTTAGAGAAATATAAACCCTATGTCAATTTTTATCATTTCTCTCCCATCTACCAATCTCTCATGAAATTACATTTAACAAATAACTCTATTCTAATTATATATAATACCCACTTTGCTGGCCGCATGGTCTGAAAGTTGTTACTCTTGCAATAGATTAGTTTGCCAATGAAGGGGAGATCAAGGTTTGAATCTCATTTCAGTGTACTTTTATTTTTCCAATATGGTTCTACACTCTCCCTTCATGCAAATGCAAGTACACTTCCTCCAAATTCAACATTACTCATCCTTAACCCATTAGCATAATTAGTACATAGGCATATACATTGAAGGAGTAGTAAGACACAGTTCTTAAAAAATATACATGTTAAAGTATTTCTTAATTAAAGTCTATAAGAATAAAAAACAAAACTATTCATTGTTTTACATCATACATGGGACAAGGAACAGAAAAGAGAACTGTAAAAAATCAGAACAAAAATATTATGACTTTCAGTCTTTCACAATGAAAAGTGAAACAAAGTTCATGCTTTACACTGCTGCCGCTATTCTGTCATTCTATAGGGGACGCGGCAGTAGGCCTAAAATCATTTGGCCTAAAAATGAAACCAAAAGTTATTTGGCCTAAAGTCATTTGGCCTAAAAGGCGTTTGGCCTAAAGGCGTTTAGCCTAA
>CABEEJ010004349.1:0-35018 GCA_901482245.1 Timema douglasi
TCCCAATTGGTAAAATAGTTTAGGCTCTGCTCTGAGGTACAGACAAACGGAAATGCAAAAACTACTTTTTCGATTTGAGGGGGCTAAGGGGGGTAAATCATGAAATGCCGAAATTCATCTAAATCTCTAGTTTCAATTTTTTGACGATCAAAATATTTTCTATACCTGTAAGATAGCGAGAAAGTAAAAATATATAGCTCAGAAATTGCATAGAACATAACAAATGAGAACTAAGGAGAAGTGTAGGCTCATCTCCAACAATTACTATTACTGCGTGTTAGTTAATCGAGATCTTGAGGAAGACTGGCCATGCGTGAAACGCAGTAAGCAGTTGTAACCTCGTTACAACATATAAACATTAAGCGGTTGTCTCACTTACCATCCTGGCCCCAGTTGACCCATCTCAGCAACAAACTATAACTCTACAACATATCGCGGCACTGTCTAACATTGGTTCATTTCCCAACTCCTAAGCCAAGCCGCGCCAACAGAAAAAAAGAAGAGTGACAAGCACAAACTCACTGCGCTCTGTCGGGGCCGCGTTCGGCCAACTCCTAGGACTGTTCTTTTGCGCTTACCTGGAGACGTGGAATATGTTATAGTATGATCCAGACGAATGATTTCCCCCACCCCTCCTCCTGTTGTTCTCGCACCTAGAGCGCACGTGGAATAGTTTTAGGGTATATAATGATGGGGTGTCTGTGTTGTAGATACATATTACTTACTGGTTACAAGGTGAGTGACATTGCTAGAGGTTGATTTAAACGTTAGGTTATTCACGATTCCCTTTTGGCTTAAACTGTTCAATTCTATTCAAAATTATTGTTTCGGACAAGTAATACTTACAATTTATTAATTATTGGCACTTTATTATAGACTTGGTAAACTTTGGGCTCTTAAGGCCATGATAATATTTAATATCTTTGGGTGTTTATTTCAAACCGTGTTCACTTTTATTACGATCCCTATGGAGGACCTTTTGATCCTGCGCCTTAACCTAAAACTTTTTTTATCCGCCTAAAGGAAGGGTTCATTTTTACCCTTTGGGTACTGACATTTGAAACGGACCTTTAAAACTGATAGCATCGTTTGCCAGCTCTTCTTATTGTAATATTTTAGGGAATTATATTCATCTTGTTATTTATTATGAGACTATTTATCATAGTTGAAAATATTTAAAGTTTATTAGTTGTTAATCAAAGAAGGGGCCGCGTGTCGGTGAGGCTATACTCTTGACTTTATTAATATTTTTGTTTTGCAAGCCATTAGGCGGCGTGGTTCTCAATATGATGACCTTTGTGTGAATAGATTCTGATATGTTTAGTAATCTAATATTCTTTCCGGAGGAATTTTGTCATATGAGACTTATATTGTTATTGTTTAACCTATGAGAACTGCCAGTAAGGACAACTTAACTCCTATGTGTATTTGCTGAATCGTTTTCCAATTTGAAGGCCCATTTAGTATAAATTGTTTAATGTATTTTTGAGCTATCATTTATGAGCAAGAGTATTGAACTACGTCTCAAATTACATTTGACAACTTCTCTATCAGAATATAATGCCGTTTGGGCTCTAGCTTGTTTCTAAGACTCATCTATCCAGTTCATGCCAGTTAAATGAATGTGTTCCTCTAATATTTATATTTCAAACACCTAACGCTATATGTTGTCTCACTCTCTCATTGAGTTGTATGTAATTTGTTATCTGAATAAAATAACTCTCTTGTAACTATCTCCAATTGATATTTCTGAGTGGTGATAAAGGGGGGAGGGGTTATACAGTGATTAGGAACAAATCTGGGGATTCCCAACACCTAATGGCTTAATTTCAAACTTGGGATTGTACATGTAAATTATATTAACCTAAAATATTGCATCATTGTTATGTTTTAATAAACTCAGAAAGAGAAATATTGTAAAATACGATAGCTAAGTTTAAATGATTCACACCATGTAATTTCTAAAATAGGATCCATTTAGGGGACACATATAAAATAAAGAAAATAATATATAATATGTAATTTTTATGTATATTATACACGTTTTTTCGGGCCTGTACACAAAATGGAACGAGACTCTCAAATACAAATCCATCCCGTAAAACACGGATGGCTATCTTATGCATATAGCCTATATAACTTGATTAGTTTTACAATTTTGTACTCTGTCTGTGTAGCCTACCATGTTTGTATTGTTTTTGAATAGTCCTGTTTTTGTTGGTAAGACAAAACATATAACTTCTTTTATTCTCTTATGTTTGCAGTTTCTGGGTTATTTCAAGTTAGCTAAAGGTTTGATTAATTAGATTGACCTTCACCCCCTTCCTTCATACAAAAAGGACATCAAACCAATGGTACTGAGATGCAAGTCAAGTTTTGAAGGCTTCCTAAAAGCTAGCCAAACATTTTTTATTCGGTGTTCAGTGGGCCACACTGGGGAATATGTATTATCTGGGACAAATGACTACGTAACATTGTTGAACTGTGAGATGATTGAGCAAAAAGGACTCATTTGACCAATGCTAGTTTAACATTAAAGTTAAAGTGTACAATATTTATAGAGTATTAGTATAGCTATGGTATTGGTATTAAGAAAAAAGGTGGTTTAACCTTTTCATCATGATATATTTTCAGAACATCACAGTTTTGTTTAAATATTATTATTAGCACCGCGTCTTACTACCCGTTCGGGTTATACGCACTTACGCTAATGTGTAGGCCCTAATAGTAGGGTGATTGTGAGATGAAATGGAGGACCTACAGTTTAACGTGGAATCCCAACCACGGTGGAGGCCTGGCATTCCCCACATTTTTGTTTAAATAACTTTATTTAAAATTCATGTGTGGTTTTAGGTATTACAATCACGATCTAAGTTTTATCCTGACCAAACTAGAATATGTATATTTTAAAAATAAACTTGTAGTTAAGACATTTTTATAAAAAATGTATTCAAATAATAATTGAAAAATGGTACTATCGATAGTGCTGCTATTTGGTTAAAAATTAGTGTAAATATCGCAATACATATTTCAATATCAAATATTTTTCATAATAATATTACAATAAAAATTGCAGTATTTAAATTTTGAAATAATTCTGATTTTTCAAAAACATACATCTAAAAGCTATAACTACTTTTTTATTTTTCAGCTAAGTCAAATGTGATACCTGATGTCTTATGTGATAAATGTTTATGTTTCACAGCAGACGACAGATATGGATAATATTTATGAAATGGTTAGAAATGTCAAATGCAATTGTAACGTTGTAAGCTTATCTTCAGTGAAGTAATTGCATTATCATTAATTCTTTCAATATATTTATTTAATTTTCAAGTAAACTTATGCAATATCGAGACATATTGACAGGAAAGTTTTGTTTACAAGATGACATCATGTTAGTTGAACAAAAAAATAAATAAAAAATACCTAGTTGTTTTTTGGATAAAAGACGATAATGCCGAGCTGTTCGTTGAAATGCATCATAACACTTATCTACAAATAAATCTAATCCGCGTATTTGTAACGGTATAATCCAAAATGACATCTTGGTTGGGTTCTATCGGCTTGACAGCTGGAGGGTTAATGTTGAGGAACCTGCTGAGTTCAGAACCTAACCCGAACAAGGTTCTGGACGTGAAATCTGTACAATACAGTGACAGAAATGTACATTGTCGGGATGACGCTCTGGTTCTGTACATTTCCAAGAACAACAGCTACGAGATCGTCCTTCAAAGACCGTGCACGGAGACGCTACACCAGTCTTTTAGGTTTGTACACTTCATTTCTTTGTATAGAGCCTAGGCCTAGTTCGAGATGTTTAGTATTAAATGGAATTGACTATAAATTTCAAGGCTTAAATGTGGATGCTACTTTGATTTTGGTTCTGTTTTAAAATAATGCAAGTCTATGAAAAAAATAAATAGGTATAGGCTTACATTATAGAATTTGAATGCAGTTTTAATATAAAATATTAACATTAGACCAGAGAACTACTTATATAAAAATAAATGAAATAGAATATTAAACGTTGCACCTATAAAACATTTTATGTACAGTTAATCTAAAACATTCTTCTTTGTCCACACTCGTCTAAACCTCTGAAATAAAATTAAACCGCTGCTTCAGTACATGTGGTATCCTTAATTTCATTCAAATTTTTCAAGTTGACCTAGAATGACAAAACTTACTAATGATAAACACAAACAGCCTTAATCTATAATCTTTATAATGGGATGAACCTTGACTTATTGTAAATGCTACTTAACATTGTTAGGCCCCACATAGTATGGAACTAGGGAGTAGGGACTTCTGGACATGCTGTCTGCATCCTACCACTTGGCTACAAGAGCAAATAGGATTGAAGAAGATCCTAGCTCTAATCTGCTCTAGCATTTTTCAACCAGTGAGCCATGGAAGTTTGGGGCAAGATAAAAAAGAATCAATAAAACATTATAGGAATAAAATTAATATTTGAAAAGCCATTATTGACATTATTTTAAAAATAAAACAATTAGGCTTATTAGAATTTTAACTACGGTATTGAACTTTTAAACACAAACTTGATAATGTATAAAAAGTCCTGCCTAAAAAAAAATTGATGTTAAGTTACCTCTTAACAATCTCATCCATGACACATTAGTTTAATAAATACAAAGATCTATATGTATAATCCGAATGGGTAGTAAGACATGGTACATATATACAATATACATACATACCTAATCACGCTGTTCCCTCTTGGAGTACGGATAAAACTGTTTATATAGGCCAGCTCAAAAAACAACTCTGTACTTAATCCATCCTCATTAACGTTCTCCATTTTTCCCTATCCTTGCCTACTTCCTTCACTTCAACAACATCCATACACTGAGTCATACATGATATTTTATTTTTATTACTCTTAATGTTTCTCTTTTTCACACATTTCTCTACAATATTTAGCCAAATATTACATAGCCTACCTCTTCCTTTTGATCCACAAATTCTACCTTCATATATTTGCTTCATCTCTAGACCCACACCCATCTTCTCAACATACCCAAACCTACTTAAGACGCTTCTTTCACATTGACCTATTGGATTCCCTTTCAAACCTCATTCCTTCAGCACTTATGTATTACTGACTCTGTTCACACGAGTTTTACCTTATAACCTACATTTATTAGATTTCACATTCTAGCCGCCTTCACCTTGCTCTTGTGTGCTTCCTGACAAACACACGCTTCACATCCATAAAACAATGTTGTTGTTAACACACTTTTATATACTGTCATCTTTGCCTCTTTCACTGTTATTTCATTCCTTGCAATAGTTCATATACATTCAACTACTCTCCGAGATGCATTCATGCATCTGTCAATTACCCTTCTATTCTTCCATTTTAACAGAATATTTGTTCCAGATACACAAATTCATTCACTTTGTTCTAACAGTTTTCTATTTATAATAAGCTGACAATCATTTCCTGATCCGTCTTTACCAAAAACTATCACAACAAAAACTTCTTGATCCGTCCGTATCAAAAACTATCACCTTAGTTTTGGAGACATTTATACAAAGATCCCTCCAGCTTGTCACCACATTCAAATGATTGAATGCATTCTACATTTCACTTTCATTCTCAACTATTGAGACTGCATCATCTTCATATATCAGCTCTCTCACATTCACATTGTCCATTTGTAGACCAACCACATCCTCACAAACATCCCTCATGAATACATTAAACAGTCATGGAGAATAACACAACCCTGACTAATACCCTGTTCACTGTCAAGCCATTCGCCCAAAGCTCCATCCACCCTGACATAAACTTTACTTCCATCTTATACCTTCTTAATTGCATTTAATAACCATGCATCTACTATCCCATACTCTCTAAGAACATTCCATAACACACTCCTATTCACACGATCATACTCTCTCTCCAGATCAACAAATACACAATACATTTTCTTTCTTATTGCCATATATTTTTTGATCACTTGTTGCAATGCAAAGATCTGGTTCATGAAACTTCTACCTGGCATGAAGCCACATTGCACACCCCAAATCTTGTCTGCAGATTTTTCATGCACCCTCTCAATAAGAGCAAAAACTTTGCCTGGAATATTCAACAAACTAATTGCCCTTTAATTCTTACATTAACGTTTACTGCCTTTGCCTTTGTACAAAGGAACAGATACGGCATTCTTCCAGTCATTAGGAAAATTCAAAATCCCAGCACACACATTGAACAACTCACACAATCTGGCAACTAATACGGTTACAAAAAAAAAGTCTCATCACTGCCCTGTGACAAAGAAAGGCTCCAATCAATACAATTTCTACTGGAACCCATTAATGACCTTGGGGTTAACCATGGAGAATCAAGTCATACTAAATTGATACTCTTAATTAACTTGACAGACATACTATTTATGAATTTGTTTCTTTTAGTTTATATCGTTCCAAAGAGCTATCAGATGCAGAAATAAGGTTCCTCCAGTTGAAGGATAAACTGCCACCACTTATAACCATTGCCAAAGAGGTAAGTAGGGATACTAACAATTACTTAGTGATAACACTTAATCCCTACCTAACATGTATTTGCCTTTTTTTATTTATCTGATGTTAATTTTGTGTTCGTACCAAAGTTCACAAAGAAAAAACACCTAGGTTTTGTGTGAGTTGATCATAGCCCGAGTGTTTTCCCTTTCGCTCATGTTTGGTTGCTTGCCCCATATGGGCACGCTGCACCGGCGTATGTGGGACTATGGATTGTATTAAAGAGTTTGAAATGTATTTAACTGTTTCATTTATACACAAATACAGTAGAGTACATGTACATGACTTTGTCTTGAAATCAACAGATTTTAATACTTTCCGATTAATTTAATCTTTCACATAGATTCCAAATTCTTAAAGATTTATTATATTATTTTTGTTGCATTATCATTTCCATTTTATAATTCTAACATGGATATAATCAAGTTTAAAAGATTATTCATCTCAAAGTCAATTTTAAATTTTAGATACAAGATTCTACACTTGAGTTAGAAATCACATTCAAGTACGATTTCATGTATCTTTCAGCAAGCAAATGTGAATGTGAATTCAGGTAAATAGCTTTTACAAATTTTAAACAATTATTTTTCATTATTCTTTTGTTTTGAATTGGTATAAATAGTTTCATTTGTGTCACAAACCCTTATTAGGTTTTTAAATTTCCCTTCAGGGAGCATCAGAGCATGCTATTGGACTTAGACTTCGACTTCGAACTCCATTGTTTTTCAATAAAGAATACAGAAAATCTGTCCCTTATGGGAAGCCTGGTTCAAGCTGTATTACCTACATTCCAATTTTCATAGCAAGACAGCTAATAAAAGTTACTAGATCTACTACTATCTTGTATTCATATTTAAAGTAATGTGATCTGCAGCTGTATATTATCAATAACTTTAAAATTACAGAAATAATACATTACCCTTAACAATATTGATCGAAAAAAAGGTTGTATTTTTTTTAACTGCTCTTCCTTTGAAAATTGGACTGTAGCTGTTATTCATGAGAGGGTGTGGGTGGGGGTGGAGGCAGGCTCTAAATAAAAACTCTGAAAAACGCGCCAGCCAATAATTGTTTACTCTTTAACTTCTGTTGATCCAAATTTGTGTTCTATTATCGATGAAGCTGTGAATTACTTTGCATTCTACAAATAAAAGCGAAACTACACTGGTATTACTTAAAAACTATTATATTCTAGGTATATAATTTAAATGGAATCCAAAAACTCTGCGACATCCTCCGAGAGCATCCATCTTGGACGTTGGCTCATTTGGCGGCTTACTTCCCCCTTAATGACCACTTTCAAGATCCTCTCATTCTTAGGTGAGATTTCAAATGCTTGTGTTCAATTGAAAGCTATTCCATTTATTTCCATACATAATTTTTCTGCTAAATGCAAATTTTATCCACTCTGAAATGTAGAAATCTTATATTGAGTTATTACATTACCATTTGCGAATCAATCAATGTGTTAATAAAAGATACAACAAATTATAAAAGGTATCAAGGAGATTGTATTAAATACTGAAAAAGATTGGAAAATACACATTAAACATTATTTATTATATATAATATATAATTTTAGTCAAAACATTTATCATAAGATCGTTTGTAACAATAAAACAAACATATTAAAATTGAGACTGTATATTATTACATTTAAGATTATCAAGCTCATGAACAATGGTAAAATAGATTGTTATTATGAATATAACTTTTATATTATTCACTTAATATTTGAATAAACTTACAACTAAGCCTAATGCTGTATATTTATATATATATTTAATTGTGTAACGATGTTCCAAACGCCAACAACATCTAATACCAACCACCCTGTAATATGGAGCTTCAACACTCACTAAGTTTGGCGTGCCTCCTCTCCGTCAGATGGGACGCTGACACACATCATCAAGACGTCCACTCCCGCAGCTTGAACAAGTTAGACTGAAGCGAGACCCTAGTCAACAACTCGCTCGTCATCGATGCCCGGCTACTATGAAACTAAAACTCAACTTGAACAAGGGTATTTCCTGTTCTGGCCCGAGGATGTTCTATTATCTCCGAGAAATCACTCGGCTGTCCGCTAAGCTTCCAGAGCGCTCGTCGTCTCCCTTCCTTTTGTTCTATGTATCTACCCTCCTTCCCCCCCTCTTTTGAGAATACGTTGGGACTGTTTTGTGCTATAAAATGGCTAATGTGGGTAGAAGCGGCACTCATTATACCACTGGCTTAGACAAGGTGAGGGCGCCGGTGCAATACTAATTCTTGGGAAATATTCTTCAAAATTCATTTTCGGTTTAAATTATGGGGAGGGAACACGTATCCAAAATTACCTTTTGGGCCTTTGGTTGTTATTAAAACTCTCCGGGTGGGTTCTCTAAATTGGTTTTAAGGCGCTCAAACCGCTAATCTATTATGTTAGTCTGCAGGGAGAAATCCTGGTTAACTTAAGTACTGCTTGGGTACTAGCGGCGCGCCCTTATCTTAAACGTTAGGTTACTATGCGGTTGCCTTGACATTTTCTAGGGGTATTAGAAATTATATACTTTCGTACTAGATACGAAGATTGTTTCGTATCCCATTATTTCTGGTAGGGTTTTTTATGATAAGATGTATGAGTGTTACGGCAGGTTGCGTAACTCATTCTAGCCATTTAACCTCTATTATTCTATGTTTTTCAAGTATTTGTAGGCTCTCTATTTTGGTCACATAGTGTCAGACGTCTTTTGCGTCTTTGTATATTGTTAACTAAACATCAGCCATCGTGGCTATTTGAATAATTCGCGCCTTTGTGGCGGGCTATTTAAATAATTCGCGCCTTTTTGGCGGGCTGTTTAAATTTAAATCTCACGGCTTTCAGCCCAACTATTTCCCCTGAGAGGGATGCAAATATTATAAATTTTTGTAACGACTGAGCTTATGTTTTGCCGCATGGATCATAGGCTCTTGATGCCTGTTTTCAGTAATTCTTTGTACCAGCTCTACCTTTGTTATTTTACCAAATTGTAATAAAATATTATCTTCTCTTGTGAACCCATGGTTGTTCTTTCACATGCACCCTTCCTAGTGGTGGGCGTCACAATTGAAAAAGAAAGAATAAGGAAAATTAACTCCCTTTGGTGGCAGCGTGGTTTAACGCACTACTCTCGTGTTGGACTAGACTGCCAAATATGGGAGATTGGAGTTTTATCCCGGTTGGGTGCACGGAGTTTTTTTGTCCTAAATAGTTTTCCACTCTCCCTCCATGCAAATGCCGGCCCATTTCCTCTAAATTAAGCCTTCCTAATCCTTATCCCATTAGTTTAATTAGAAGTTAAGCGTACAACCCAAACGAGTAGTAAGACATGGTGCTAACAACAACAAATAAGGAAATTTAGTTTTTGGAAAAAAAATTTGCAAAATGGTGAAAATTGACTTAATTAATAAAAGTAAAATAAGTTTAAGTTTACTGATTGATGATTTTTAACTTTGTGATTTCCTTTCTCCTTGTGTTGCGATGCTGCATGAGCATCCACCATATAACAACTGACAAATAAAACTAATAACGTCTCATGTATATTTTCCAGGCTTGTTTGGTATTTAATACAACTCTCTTTGATACTTTTTACAACTCTACCAATAATACAGTTCGGACGCTAATTTTTTGCCCCAGTCACCTGAATCTTTCGCCCTATGTGAATACACCTGTTGCACTCCCCAGTCGCATTTGACCTTGGCTTATATGATGTAAGGAAAAAGGTAAAGAGGTCCAAATTTGACAACTTAGCTGGGCCAGGACATTTTAGAAAAGATATTGATGCTATAGATATTCCTTTTGATGTTGTTAATGATGTCGCAAGTATCAATACTATGATATACAAGCAACTTTTGGTTTACAAACAAGTTCTGTTCAAGATATTGTTTGATATACATTGTGTTCATTATGTGTATCATGCATTCCTGAGCTTTTACAATATGTATCATATATGTTAGCAGCTGTTTTAAAGCAATAACACCATGTAATCTATGATCTCTCAGGTATCTTTGCGACTGGAATAGAAAGAGATAAGGAAGGTTTCTTTACCAGACCATAAATGAACCATTGGTTGAAACAATTCTTCTCAAACTAGTCGAAGGGCCAAATTCACATCTCAGGCATACTGCAGGCCACAGCCTCTAGATAATTAATATAAACAAAAGTATATTATATTCTCTGGTAAGGGATGAGGAAGATATAACTTATAGGAAAAGTAACGGCATTTGAGTTAAAAGAATGTGGGAAACCATATAGAAAAAAACCGCACTCTGTAAATTCAGCTGGAATTTGAATATGAACTTCTCCGACAACGGCAAACTAGACCAAAAGAACCCGACATTTAAGCCACGTACCCACCAGTGTAACTCATACTGGGCTATTTGATGCTACATATTTAAATCATTAAATTATATTTTAAATATATTAAACAATTTACCTGTATATTTTCCCAGATGTTTATGTTGGTTAGCGAAACATTCGAAGCAGTATTTATTAAATTATGCAAATAGAAATTCTCACAGTCAAGTATTTAAAGTGATAAAACAATTGCACAGTTTGAAATTATTATTTATGTTTATTGTTATTAAAATTATCTACAAACTAAAATTTAACTGTTATATTGTGTTTGTATATTACTACAGACCAGATATAAATATAACATTATTGCAGAGAAGCATGCCGGTGAGATATGTCTTGTGGGTTGGATACGGCCCACGAGCCACGAGTTTGGGGGACCCTTGTCTAGACTAACCCAATGATGATCATATTGGTTCACTCAGGGTCAGAGAAAGGGAAACTTCTCCAACTCTTTCTATTCCAGTCACAAAGTTTATCTATTTTTAAAATCTTACATTTATGTTCACTGTATTCGACATTTAATTCTATAAGAAACTCTATATATTGGTGACTTAAAGAAATTTTATATGAATTATAACGTTTGTTCATAAATCGGACATTTGTAATTCCAAGAGTTGCCTGGTATTCGACCACCATCTTGCCTCGAGGAGTAGTTAACATGTTCTTATCACACCTTCCCCTGCACGCAGTATCCTGAATGCGCCAGATGAGAACACCGGCATCTCACCTCTGCAACTTGCAGTGAAAAATGGCAACTTACGGACAGTCCAGCAGATACTGGCGGCCGGAGCTTCTCTTGAGCACTTGGACTACGAGGCCAATACCGTGTTCCATTACGCAGCGGCAACCTCCAAGGAGATCATCCAGGTTAGTGGATCACTCTGAGAGGTCTATACTAGACCACTATATTCATGACTAGGACTAGCATTATTATTGTTGGCACACCTAGAATGTTGTTCACGTGTGTACAAATGTGTTTCACAAGAAACCAAGCTGTTAAGTAGCTCTTTTAAGGCATTTTTTGGGTATATTTCTGTGTTTTTACACAATATGGCATATTTTCAGGTTTTTCAGTAATTTTAGGCATTTTTTTGGTCATATTTGAGTAATTATCTAGCATATTTTGATATTTTTTAAACTAGTATATAGGACATTTTGTATAATTTTCCTTGAAGACTGAGAAAAACAGGGTGTTTAAAACATTTGTACATGCATCACAGCAAACAGTGGTGCCACCACGGTAGTAAATATACTTCCACGCCTTTCTTGTTTTCTTTTATATGGCATATTTTTTGTTTAAAAACTTTCATTTTGACACAACTGTGAAAAGGTAAATTATATTCTAAGAGTTTTTTTCCTTTCGTATAGGACATGTTTTTGGTAAATTCACATTTTTAGTTTGGTACAGAAATTGTAAAAAAAATTAAGTGTTTTTCCTTGATTATTTTTTATCTTAGTTTTATAGGTAAAGTTAGTAAAATTGGTTAGTAAAATAAAGAATTTCTGTTGACACAGAAACAACTAAATTATATATTTTTGGATTATTTTTTGTTTTGTTTCATGCATCCAACATTTTCTTAATTAATTTTGCAAAGAAAAAAAAGGAGTTTATTGGTATTTTTTTCGTTTAGAAGAATTTTGGTTTGTCTTAAAGGGCATATTTTTAGTTTTTTGGTCATGAATGAATTTTTATCAAGCATTTTCTAGCAATTTTTAGGGCATAAAAATCCTAGTCCTATTCATGACAGATATTCAAGGACTGTAAATATCACTAAGTGTAGAAAATTAAACTAAATGTATCTGCTGAAGCAGTGAGCTATTTAGTTTGTTAAAAAATGTTTTCTCTCATAAAAATGCGCATCTCCTTCCATTGCACCACTTACAGGGACAACTCCCAATAAACAAGATTGGGTTCCTGTGATTTAAACCTTGATGACAAGAAATTGTGAAACATGTGGTGTTGCCAGCCCCCACTAAACAGGAATTGTCGTATCTCTTTGCAGGCTTTGAGTGCGCTGAGCACCAAGTGTCTGAACCTGCGCAACTTCAAGGGCTACACCCCGCTTCACATGGCCTGTCTCGCCGACAAGCCAGACTGTGTGAAGGCCCTCCTTAGAGCGGGGGCAGATGTGAACATCGCTGCGACAGAAGCCACTTCTTCTCCCAACAACACCCCCCCAGGCTACGTCATCGACTTCCTGCAGGACCATCCTAACAAACTTTATGCGCAGGTAGCTAACTCCACCAATCATTGCGAGTGTTCTAGAGGTGTGGGAAGATTTAAACACTTTGACTTGACTCGGTAAAATATCAACTTCCACTTTGATTCAGAAAAAACAACACTTCTTTGGCATCAACAATTACACAATTTGCCATTAAAAATACTGACAGCTAAAATACCCATTTTATGTTAAATTTATGGCCATTCCGATCTATTATATACACTACGAATTAATATTCATAAGAAACAATTTGAAGTAATCGAATTGTAACTTAAACATTGGAAAGAGGAAAGAAGGGCAAAGCCTATACACTCCCAGAAAACTGCAGGCCTCAAAGTTCATAATTTAAAACGTACCAAAACATCAATATGCAATTTTTGGGGTAGAAGTGAGTTAAACACCAACTGGAATATGGCAGCATGGCTAGAGGTAGATCATGGTCACTTAGATTCTATTGTTGCCCACTTTTTGATGATGATTTTGATGATTATATTTGCTTGGACTCTATTGTGTGTCTTTACTCTTGGTAGATGGATATGATATATTTACATTATATTTAATTATCGATTTATTAAATTATAAGTTATTATTTATAATTATGGTTTATATAGAAATGACTGACTGGTGTGAGTAGACCTGGGTGTAATTTGACTTTATTTATCAGATTAGAATGAAATATTACAAATAATTGTGCAATAAAACATTTTCTAAATGATTTCACAGCCTAAGTTAGAAATAAGTATACTGTAATATTTTCTCTATCATAAAACAACTAAAAAAAAAAAGAATTTCATACTTCCATTTGGCTTCAAGGACATTTTATTTATTCACTATTCATCTGTTTCATCAACATATGAGGTGAGAGAGATCTGTAGTCCCAGATGCAAGCACCTCAATACGAATTTTGAAGGGGAGTGAAAAGAAATGCAAGTTAAGATTTGTATTTAAACATTTTTTGTTAAAAAAAAACCTTTTAGCCAAAATAAATAAAATAAAATATTGGTCCAGCAATAAATACATTTAGTTTACTTTACCACATAGGTTAATATCAAGAGTTGTTGAATATCTTGCACGGACATAGTGGTAGTTGAACAGGACTTTTTCTTGAATATCTAGCACAGACATAGTGGTAGTTGAACAGGACTTTTTCTCTTCATTAAAAAAAATTATATTTAAATGCCATGTTTACGATTAACTTTCAACTATCGGTGAGATTTCCATGCCTAGAAAATTAAACTAAACGTATCGACTGAGGCAGTCTTTGACTTATTTTGACCAAAGAGGTGTTTTGTTATTAAAATTGACAATATTTACCTTAATTAGGGCTTTCTTCCACTGCACCTCAAGCGTCAAACAAACAATTATTATATAGGGCAGTGGTTTCCAAACCTCTTTTTGATTGCGACCCAAAACATAATCTTTTACCGGCCTGGCAACCTAACGTCCACATAAATTATACCTTGATTTTCTTACAGATTGAAATTTTGAGCAAGCCCCTTTTAAAACAGAGGTGGTGAACTTGGGATTAAATGTAACCACAGGTGTGGTTTGATAAGTGAAACTCTCCACACTTTGTAAACATTGAGAGGTTAGATTGCTCATTTGAACATTTAAAACAACACATACTGTTTGAACAATTTTATTCAAAACATGTACACTTTGACTACTCAGCTATAAGTATCTCAGATGCAAATAATGATAATTGATGAAAATGTAAGAAAAATTAATGAGAAATTTGACAATACTTTTGTCTAAAGTCATCGATGGAATGAAGTTTTAGGAAAGGTGAAAGGAAGTACTGGATGGCATTGTTTCGTTAATGACCCGCCTTGGTGGCGTAGTTGGCTAACGTGCTTGTCGTGTTGAGCTCGACTGCTGAGGACGGGGAGATCAAGGTTCGAATCTCGGATCCCAATTCCTAATCCATTAGGGTAATTAGTACTTAAAGCGTATAACCCGAATGGGTAGTAAGACGCGGTGCTAAATATTATTATTGTTTCGTTAATGACTCATTCAGAAAGTAGATTGCGTCCAAATATTCAGGAAATATTAAGTTAAAACCAGCACATGCCGCCAGGAAAGAGTTTGTTTTGCTTTGAAAGCTGGCAAACTCAAATTCTTAGAACATATGGTGATTGGGGCAGGGTTGGCCACCCTGGTCTTATAAAATACAAACATATCTACTTTGGTAAGCATGGCTAATACTTTGTTTTTACTAATTACTAGTATTATTTTATAGGTACTGATAAATTCTATTGCCGACACCTTAGCTCGGTCATTGTGTCTGTCTACTGAGCTAAGGGTCCTGGGGTAGATTCCTGGCATGGCCGAAAATTTATCATCGATGAAATTTGGGTTTACCCTTTCACAGGGATGAATTAATAACCGGAGACTGGATGTTGTGCCCGTCCTAGTCTAACATATGAAGCTACGACAGGCCTAGCAAGTTGATAGTGGAAAATATATGGCTTGAATAAAAAACTGATCCAGACCACAGGCTGGAAACAGTGATAGATGTGAAGTAAATAATATCTATTAAAAGGGACATCTGCAGATCACATGACTTTATGCATGAATATGTGAAAGTAGAAACATTAGCGTTTTCTAGCTGTCAGATATGTGCATTCATAAGAAAGCTGTGTTATAGTTTCAATTGACTATTATTTTAATACATTTTGTTTGTTAAAGTAACTTAATTGAATTATTCAAAATAACTTTAATATGATTAATATAAATATATTTAAATCAGACAAATATAGAGCACAATTTGACAGTCAATAGCTTAGTATTCAACACTCCTTCTTAAGGTGGGAGTGTAGAAGACACAAGTAAAGGACAGTATTTTTTGCGATTTTTTATAACAAAACAAATTTATTGGTAAACAAAAAAAAATATTACTCCAGTACAAACATAACGTTTAATTTAACTTTAATTTACTTACACAAAGTTGTGTGAAAATTTGACTATGGTAAAGGAAGCCGAAACTAAAAAAGAATGTTTCGCCTAACAATTAAAAACCATATTGGTGTTAGGCAATCTTTTAATGTCTCACTAAAATCTAACTTAGATCTTATCACCCAATAACTCATCCTTTAACCCCATCATAGACTGACACAATGTCAGAATGAAGATGTGTATAAAAATATTATATCAAGTTGTAATCTTAGTATAATAAACAGAGTGTTAGCATTCCTTATGGCAAATCAGGCTGGAAGGGGGATTAAATAGTAATGTTGGCGAGCTAACGGGGCTGACTAATCACTATCGAGTCTAGGGGTCACTCTGCCCGTTTTTAGGGCTACGTGGGCTAGGACACCGAATCATCATTACATGTATTGGAGGGGCTACCATCGAGCAAAGAGTAGCGGGGTTCATAACCGTGTAGGAGCACCTAGAGGTCAGTCAGGTCATTGCTTAAGAATTTCTTGCATATTTCGTTCTGTCACGAGCTTCTAAGTAAATCTATTAAGTTTTTCCATATCCTCAATTATTTCTTATCAACACCACGTTTTGTAATGTAACTTAGTAGTAGTACAATAAAAACCTTAAAAACCCAAGCCGGACGTCAATTATGAACCCACACCATCACTTCCCCCATCTTCGGCTCCAACTTATCCTGACAACCTATTCCCACGGAAACAAGAGGGGAGAAGGTTGACATTTGAAATATATAGTAACTGGAAAAGTTGAAACTTGGCTCTGAGGATTCTGGAATAGTCAGAGAATTTAAACAAATGATTTGGCTGGACACCCTGCTATTATTCATTAATGTAGTTTTGCAAGAAATGTTCTGCTGATAGTGTCTCTATCTCGGTTGTGAGATAGAGACACTATCAGCACTGTCACTGATGAGTTCTGTTTCCTCCCCAGGACATGAAGTTCGGGGGGACCCCTCTGCACTGGTCATGTTCCAGAGAGGTGATAAACACCCTGGTGGACATGGGGTGCGACATTGACTCTCTCAACTTTGACAAGCGCACTGCGCTCCACGTCATGGTACTGCGACACAGACTGGACTGCGTAGTCGCACTGCTGAGCCGGGGGGCACGGGCTGACCTGGGGGACAAGGAGGGGAACACCCCGCTCCATCTAGCGGCCAGGGAGGGGAACACTGCTGTGGTGCAGGCCCTCATCGTGTTTGGGGCTGATCTTTCTTACAGGTGTGTACACCACGACTTTGATGGTGTCATACTTTATAAACATGAACAACACATTACTTACAAATTTATTCTAGATCAGCAACACATCACTTACAACCTAGAGTAGCAATACATCACTTAACACCCATTCTCAGCACCAGGAGTTTTGATAACTGTGCGTTTGGTGACCTGGCGGTCTAGGGGTAAGGTGTCAGACTTCTATGCTGGCAGCCGGGGTTCAATCCTCGGTCCCGGCACAGATTTATCTGATACCAAACCCTTCCTTCACCTCTGACAAGACATCTTGTGAATGTGGGGAATGCCAGGCCTCCACCGTGGTTCGGATTCCACGTTAAACTGTAGGTCCTCCATTTCATCTCACAATCACCCTACCATTACACATTAGCATAAGTGCGTATAACCCAAACGGGTAGTAAGACGCGGTGCTAGTAATAATAGTAATAATAACTGTGCAGATCTACCAGGCAAGATATGAGTTGTTCACATCCCACTACAATAAGGAGGTTCAAGGTGGAAATGACCCTATTTTCTCAGGTTTTGTATAAAATAATAATTTATGATAGAGAGTCTGCAACCCGTAGGTCGGCTTGATTAGCTTCCCTACCCCTACTGTCCTTGTGTGACCCTTCATGTTCTTGCAGGAACAACACTGGAGCGATGCCTCGACACTGCGTGAACACTGGCAATGACAAGCTCTTGTACATACTCCATGCCGTGGGGGCCCCGCGTTGCCCCAAGGAAATGCAAGGCTGTAACCCTGGATGCTCGGGCATGGAGAGGGAGTTCAATGGCATCCCACCCGCCACTCCACCTTCAGCTTCGACTCGGGCCATCATAGATCAGGTGCCAGCTGTTGTGTTCATGGGGAGATGTTATACAATGCTTACTCAACATATATTTAAATTTCACAGTGGATTCAACCCAACTCTTGGCTCAGGAACAGAAAACTTCTTCCTTACGGCAAACCTAAATCTATTAGAAAGATTTTTTAACTTTTATCTGCATGTTTAAGGATCCTTTTCACATTTTAAAAAGTAACTTTCGCACATCTATTTTAAACATGACCTCGAAGTGGGGCATGTTTATTATTGGTCATGACCGTAGTGATGCTGATGTTCCCAAGATGAATCTGTCCTGATGCTGACAATGTCAGGTCTGTAGAGATGCTAATGTTACCACGATGTGTTTGCCCTGATACTGACAATGTCAGGTCTGTAGAGATGCTAATGTTGCCACGATGTGCTGGAACAGATGCTGACGGTGTCTGGGATGGGAGTGGCCCAGAGCGCAAAGAAGACAGGTCGTATCAAGGGAGGTCGTCTGTTATGTCTGGATGGAGGAGGGATCAGGGGCATGATCCTGGCTGAGATTCTCCTGGAGCTGGAGAAGCAAGCAGGGAAGTCCCTGGTGCAGTGTTTTGACTGGATTGCAGGAACCAGTACAGGAGGGATACTTGCCTTGGGACTTGCCGCAGGTGAGCCATTGTCCTGACAATGTTAGTTGAGGATGGAATGCTTTTAAGTAAAAATGGGGCACTCTATTCCTCAAATACTATGGTGTTTTAGATATTGGCGATTGAAATAATTACCAAAAAAATATCATAAACAGTTAACCAAGAGATTTAAAATCAAGAATATTGTGTTTGTCGCAGTTTTATTGACTTGCTCCAGCAAATATTTTATATTTTTAAAGTAGTCATATAACTTGAATAATTTTCTGCTGTGTTTTTAAAACTCTACTCTACGAATGTTTCTTTTGTTGGCGTGACAAAGGCAAGACCCTGAAAGAGTGCCTGTACATCTATTTCCGAATGAAGGACCTGGCGTTTGTGGGTGCTCGGCCGTACAGCAGCGAACCACTCGAGAACATGCTGAAGGAGTGTTTGGGCTCGGACAGCGTCATGGCGACTGTCACTCATCCCAAGTACGTGTTCACTGGATGTGTATAGGTTCACCCTATTATCTACCTAGGGTAGGTTGTGTTAGCCAATTTATGGTGGTAAGTAAGTTTAATGGTGTGTGTGAGGTTTTGAAAACTTTGACTTGGTAGTGAAAAAAAACTGATTTGACAGTTACTGTCTTTGTCAATACAATATTTACAGCTAAAAAATACTCAGTATATAGTCAATTATTATTACCGTTTAAAGTTGTTTAGGATATTACAAACTAGCCCTGAAGTAATTTAATTGTATTATTATAACAGCTTATTATGAAATATTATAAGCACTTGTGCATTAAAACATTTTATAAATATTTACTGTATAATCTTAAATACATAGACACAATATAATATTTAATAACAAACAATATCTAAACTTTAATTTGGCTTCAAGAATATTCCATATATTTTATTTAGGATCACTTCACATTGGGAAAGTGTAGTTTGCATCCTAAAATTTAATAAGATTTCGAATAAAGATAGAGACCTCACAAACATCACTCTCACTAGAATTATGATCACTGGTGTGTTGGCTGACCGGAAGCCTGTAGATATCTACTTGTAAACATTACTGTCTGTTACCAGGGTTATGATTACTGGCGTGTTGGCTGACCGGAAGCCTGTAGACCTTCACTTGTTTCGAAACTATCCCTCGCCCAGCACACTCCTTATCATAGAGCCCAATGGACTGTTCCGACCACCCCCACTACCTGAGGAGCAGCTCATGTGGCGAGCCGCCCGGGCAACGGGTGCTGCACCCTCTTACTTCAGGTAAGTGGAGGCTTCAAGTGACTCACACTAGGCTAGAAGGAGGTCTATTTTCGTAATACCCGATGACTAACAACTTCAAGTGGTAGAAAATAAATATGTTTATTAGGGCTGGGCTGTTTCCGGTCTCCGATCTGGCTGATTATGGAATAGTCTGTTGCCATTGACTGGAATTTGGGTCATCAGTTAAATTAATGTCAATTGTATTTCTTTGCTTGTTTATCACACACTGCTATGTCACTGCTAAGCGCTCTGATGCACAGCTTTGTTCTTTTTTTTTTTGAGGGGGGCGTTTGTATGTTAAGTCTATTTTGATAAACAGGTCGTATTTATTTCTCCCCCTAACAAGGAAGATAGAGACCTCCCCAACACCACGTTAAATAATTGCCGCAACACATTTTGGTTCTATAATTTATTTATTTTATTTTTACTATAATTACATATAAATTTAGTAAGAAAATAATTCCCCTTTGGTGACCACATAGTCTAAGGCACTACTATTGCAATAGAATAGACTTCCAATAATAAGGAGATCGTAGTTCATCTCAGTTGGGTATACTAAGCGTGGTTTTTCTAAATGGTTTCCCACTCTCTCTCTACATAAATGTGGGTACACTTCCTCTGGATTCAATCTTTCTCATCCCTACTCCATTAGCGTGATTAATACCTAAGCATATAACCTGAATGGGAATTAAGATATGGTGCGAAAAACAAAAATCAGTGATGCATCAGTGATTGACATGATCAGACACTAATGATTGAAAAATGAGCTGATCAGCCAAGTATTAATTTTTCAATTAATTTATTTGTAGTATTTGATGTTCATTTACTGAACTAACTGATATCAGCTCATGACTGTCAAACTAAGTACATTCTAGAGAAGACACAACACCCAGTTCCCGACCGTTTGTTCATCACCGCAAAAGAGTAATCCACGATTTCACTAATGTTAAATTTTTCAGCATTGCTGGAAATTGAACCTGGACCCTTTAGTCCAATAGACAGTCACGCTTCCTACTGAGCTATGGTTTTGTACTTAGGTTTGACTCCACTATAGTGACAATATCCCAAGCACACCTGTCCTCAAATCTCAGGTCCTTTGGTCGGTTCCTGGACGGAGGTCTCATCGCCAATAACCCGACTCTAGATGCCATGACGGAGATCCACGAGTATAACCTTGCTATGGAGGCAACTGGGAAGGGCGCCCAAGCTTGTCCTTTGACCCTGGTGGTGTCCCTAGGAACCGGACTGGTGCCCATCACCCAGGTAACTCACATATCTGCAGTGTGCAGAACTGAAAACACAATCATAAAGATCACGGCGCTGGTCTCCAAGACTGACCTTGGTACGATGGCTCAGTATTATATCCGGGCAAATACTTATGTAGGTCATTAATGTCCAACCTCCTTAACACGTATCTTTAACTTGTATTAACTATACCTAACTTGAAGGATGGGCCTCTTTCAATAAAAAGAGGTAACTAAATACTAGTAGATATAATTTTAAGTTTGTAAAATATAAATCATTAGTAGATATAATATGGAAAGCCTATTTAAATTTTTGAGGTGTTTTCTGTTTTGTTTGGAAGAAGGATTAGAAAGAAATACCAGGGAACGAACCCAATATAACTTTTAATGATGTTTTAAATCACGCCTTATACCTGTTCAGGTTACACACATATGTACTATTACCCCTTCATTTGCGTGAAGGGGTAATAGAAAACTATTAAGGAAAAAAACCTTTCAATACACCCGACTGGGATTTAAATCTCTATCTCCTTGTCCTTATGGCTTTTACACTGCTTTCACTGGACAGAGAGGGACACAAGTCACACTACCTGTCCAGGCCATGTACATTAATTAGACAAAGGGGATACAATTTATATAAAATTTACCCACATTTGTGTAAAGGGGGAGTGGGAAACAATTCCCAAAAAATATGCCTCAATCCACAAGGCCATGATTTGAACCCTGACATCTTTGATGGGAGTGAAACAGACTACCTGAAATTTAGTCTTTGTGTGTGCCGTCAGCTGAAGGAGATTGATGTGTTTCGCCCAGAGAGCCTGTGGGACACTGCCCGGCTAGCGATGGGCATGTCCTCCCTGGGGCAGCTCCTCGTTGACCAAGCGACTGCAAGCGATGGTCGCGTGGTCGACCGGGCGCGGGCGTGGTGCTCCATGATTGGCGTGCCTTACTACCGCTTCACTCCGCAGATGTCAGAGGACATAGCCATGGATGAGCGCAGCGACGAGAAGTTGGTCAACATGCTATGGGAGACTCGCGCCTACACGCACGCCAACCGTCACGTCCTGAATGAATTGGTAGCGCTGTTGAACAAGGACTAAGGTGTATTGGCATCCATGGGTCGGTAATCACTTCATGCCTCAGACATTGTTTATGGCTATCAAACATGGACGTCTACGAAGATATGGATCAGTTCGTCAATCTTCTTTACGAGATGTTTCCAACTTTTGTTTAAACCTGTAGCAACATTATCCAGTAACATGCGCGATTTAATTAATTCACTCTATGGTATTAATTTAAAAACAGGACATAATTTACACCCAAAACTAATGACAAAATAAATGATCAGAAATGGATCGAATCTACATTTTTATTTTTCAAATCTGAATCTTCTTTTTGACTGCAAATCTGAAATATTGAAAACATTGTAAAGGTAAGAGGCTATTATGCTTTTTATATTACCCTTCAACTCTAATTTTGTTAACATTAATTAATTCAAAATAGAAATAGTAAAATAAATTTAAACAATTTTTGTTATAATGCAATCATACATTCAGTTAAGTGGTAAATTAATAATATGGGGTCTAGCTGTCAAGTTTTTTATATAATTATATTTATAGTTCTAAAACAAATTTCATTACCTGCTTCGGCAACTACAGGGTTTAAAGCTTCACTCTCACAGTAGACTCGTCTGCAGATGATGAGATCGGGGTTCGAATCTGTCGGGTGTATCGACAGTTGTATTTCCTAAATGGTTTTCCACTTTCCAGGTTAATATTGGTACAGTTCCTTTAAATTCGACCTTACTCATCCCCAACTCATTAGCGTAGTTTGTAATTATGCTTATAACCTGAACGTAAAACACAATGCTAAATTTAAAAAAAATTGAAATGGACAGCTCAGTATCTAGTGAATCATTTCATCACTCTGGTTACCTTAGCTAAACTAGAACAATACTTTTGAATTCCTTCATTTAAATTTAGTCTTGGACCTTAATAAATATTCCACAAACTATTCTCATTATCATTATAAACCACCTTTTCAGGTTATATACACATGATAACTATATACATATGATAACTACTCTAAAATGGTCGGGATGAAGAAGGCATTTTAGAGGTAATCCCCCCGCATTTGCATGGAAGTAGAGACCATTTAGGAAAAAAAAAAACCTTCACTAGACCCGATTGAGGTTCGAACCTCAATCTCCCTATCATCGGTAGGCATGTCTAACATGAAAGTGATGGCTTAGACCATTCAGCCACTGAAGCATGTTTCAACAAAATATATAAAACACTAATTCATAAGTCCAAAATGTTTATTTTATTACAAATTGTTTTTGCTCAATGCACTTTATTTCATACATTTTATTTTTATTTTCAGTATCCTTATCATCATTGAGCTGAGCCCTTTCCTTGTAGACGTCTACAAATGTCTGCAGCAAAAGTTGCCCACTTTGTTTTCTCAGGAATAACATGGTTTTATTGTAGTGTTAGTTTGTTCCTGTTATTTTATGTTTCCATGGTTATTTTGTTATTTTAAGTGTGTGTTTATGGGTAAGGCAAGATCTGATAAAATATCTAGTGGCTGTGTCTTCAAAACCAGGCTGTGTCGAAACTATGTGTGCCAATCTTTGCTACCCTGTTACCAACCATCTGGAAATATAACATTTCTTTGTCTCGCTAAATTGTAACTCTCATCTAGCTTTTTCATTGTGGTTAAAATATGTTAGTTTTTTGAATGAAATTTAAATTATACAATATATCAATAATATATATTTACCAACCTATTTATTTGTGAAACATTCCAACAGAAGTTTTATTTTTTTGTTGGAGTTTGCACTTTGCTTGCACTTAAACATCTTTGTGTAAATGTGAACGATTATTATTAATTAAATAAAAAAAGACTTCCCTGTCAAAACAGTTAGATAAAACATAGAGCTACATTAAAAAATATGTTCTCTTCTCAGTACTAAGATTGGTAATACTGTGCAAGACTGGTAGTACTTTACTAAGACTGCTTTGTGATATGTTAAATAGATTTAAAAATACATAGCCTTATTCTTCCATTTTACTTTTTACCACTATTTTTAAATTACATCACTGTCTTAATTATTGTAAGTTGATTTCATCAGGCAACTCTACCACAATAGACTATACTGCTGATGATTAAGAGCTCAGGGTTAGATCCCAGTCGGGTGTACTGAGGTTTTTTCTAAATTGTTTTCCAAACTCCCTCGACACAAATGCGGGTATACTTCCTCCAAATTCAACCTTCCTCATTCCTAACATAACATCATAATTATTACATAATCTTATAACATGAACTCGTAGTAAAACAGTGACAAAAACACACACACAAAATATATTTTTTGAGACAAACAGTAATTTTTACCAATTACTGATATTGCCAAAATTTACATGAAATTATTAGTATCTGTAATTAATGTTGATTTAATTTCATTGTGTACATGCAAAACAAAGTGTAACATTAATTTGAATAGCTAATTATGACATTAGCTAAAGAAATTGCCTTGTGATAAATTTAAAAAAAAACTTGGATATTGTTCAAGTTGTAATTTAATATAAAAATTTGGAAATCGCGTTTATTTTTTGCTTGAAATTGTAACAAATCAACTGATATATATGGGAAATGGTACCTTTGAATAGAGAATTCACGTTTTAAATTTACATTTGAATTTATTTTAACTATCTCTATAGAGTTTATTCTAAAAATATTGCTTTTAAATTATAATTAGATTGAACAAATTATTCAGTAGAAGAAAATACATTTCCTGAACCAAAGACATTTTTTGTGGATATTTAGTCTGGAAATCTCTGGAAAAACTAAGACAAATAATGATGACATCTTTTACCAAAAAATAATAAAAATTGATATTGTTAATCTGTATTTAAATTTAAAAAATTGAAACCATTTGCATTTAAAATTTCAGCTATTCAATTTCTTGAAATATATATATATTTTATATTCCAACTATGTATAATAAATTAAAACTCCTACACTGAATTCTAATTATATTTTAATAGTTATTTTTATGGCTCAAGTGAAATTTATAAAAACACATCTCATGTAATGCTGGTGTGTCTTACAAGAATAAGTCGCTAAACGCTGGCCAGGGATTATATTTACAAATATTCAAATTTAGAAAAACCAGCCACAGTCCATTTACCATAAGGAAAATTTAATTTGGGTTGAGGGAAGGTGTTCAAAATCATAAGGTAGTAGTGGGAGAGCTTTATTTGTGTATGAGGGAAGGAGAGGGCAAATAAAGTTTTTTGGGAATTTCTTTACTCCTCTTCCCCATTTAATATTAAAAAATTGGATGCTCCTAGAAGCTATTTTGCAGTGCTCCTCTTTTGAAAACTATATTGTTTTAACAGATATTTAGAATAATGCTCGAAATATTTTGAAATTTGGATACTTCTATAGGCATTTGACAACTTAGCTCAGTTGGTAGCGTGTCTGTCTACTGAACTAAGGGTCCCGGGTTCGATTCCCGGCATGGCTGAAATATGTATCATTGGTGAAATGTGAGTTTATCCTTTCACAGTGATAAATTAATGTCTGGGGACTGGATGATTTGTATGTTCTAGTCCTAAGTTAGATTATAAGGCATATGGAGCTACGACAGAACTAGCAAGCCGGTAGTGGGAAATATATGGTTTGAATAAAAATTGACCACAAACTGGAAACAGTAATGACACTATAGCCTATTTGGAATAGTAGTCCTTTGGCAAATTTTTGAAAATCGGATGCCTCTTTAAGTTATTTGAAGTTGGATACAAGGTACTCTTTAAACTTCATATTAAAAACCTCGTAAAATTTTGTAGGGGTTTGAAGACCCCCCTCCCTACACCCATGGAAGAAAAACTGTCTAAAATAGTTACTAAATCTACTTTCACATATTCATACGCCAAGCTATGTGATCTGAAGCTGTCACTTTTGAGAGATATTATATAGATACATATAAAATAGTAAAATTTTATCATTGTTGATCACAAAATAAAATTGTGAAATATTCTAAGAATCCCTTTCTATGCAACTTGGGAGTACCTTCAGATTTAAGCCTGGGCTAATAGACTTGTAATATGTAACTTGGAAGGGGTTGTGTTTTTTGTCTGAGTAAGTTGCTTGAATAAAATATATTTAGGGAAAATTATATACATTTTACAAGTTGTTTGTTATCAAAAAATGTGAAATGGTTTAGTCACAACATTTTTGTATACAATTCATTTAAGATATTATTTACTGCATTTATGTGCATTCTGTTGGAATGACGAACAAAATTAATCAAAGCCAATAAATCATGTATTATTTGCACTAATGCTAGAAAAATACAGTGTATAACTATTATGTCAAAAAACCTCTTGTGTAGCTATTTGGGGCAATCGACTGTTAGCTGTCTCTCAAAATATATTAATAGATGATTTGTAGTGAAATAAAATATATTTTTAGCCCTTGGATTGAGGAGCGATTGAAGCCGTTTGTATGCACTCTATATCAGGGCTTCTTAAACTGTGGGCTATAACCCCATATTGGGTCACGTGGCTAAATGTGGGAGGTCGTGAAAAATTTGGCAACAGTTAAATTTTGCTGAACACGCAATCCCCAAAAATTAGTTCAAAATCAAACGCATAATGAATCCGATATTTTTCTGGCAGTACTCGCCCGTGTTGTATCGCGTGTCTTCCCTACAACATTGGTTCTGAACACCCAACAAATTGTAACACATTCATGTTACTTACTTAGCACCGCGTCTTACTACCCGTTTGGGTTGTACGCTAACATATTCATGTTAAAAGATAAAATTAAAAGTTTTACTAAAAATGTTAACATGGAAGAATAGGGTGACAAATGGTTCTTTAGAAATGTTTACAACTACTTACGATTTTATAATTGAAAAATTACCTTTCCAAAGATTTAACTGTAAGATTTATAATTGAACATTTGAAATGGCCGGAGACACAGTTTCACGAATACTTCCCTTCAACTTTTATCTGAACAAAGTTGGGTTCATAAAACATACTCAATTTAAATTAAAAAAACCCCGTCAGTAACGTCATTAAAATTCAAGAATTTGCTGCGTTATCAAGCAACACAGGTTTAAGACTTGATTTTCCTAAAAAATTGCTAAATGAATTTTGCCTTGGGATTCGGAAGGAATTTCCAAAAATTACTGGTCGGTGACCTGGTGGTCTAGGGGTAAGGTGTCAGACTTCTATGCTGGCGGCCGGGGTTCAATCCTCGGTCCCGGCACAGATTTATCTGATTACCAAACCCTTCCTTCACCTCTGACAAGACATCTTGTGAATGTGGGGAATGCCAGGCCTCCACCGTGGTTCGGATTCCACGTTAAACTGTAGGTCCTCCATTTCATCTCACAATCACCCTACCATTACACATTAGCGTAAGTGCGTATAACCCGAACGGGTAGTAAGACGCGGTGCTAATAATAATAATAATAATTACTGAAATGGTCCTAAACATACTTCTGCCATTTTGTATTACATATTTATGTGAAGCTACATTCTCAACATTGACATTTATAAAACCAAAATATTGATCAACTTGAAAAACAAACTCTATGTCATGCAATATCAGATATTCAGCCAAGATTTAACTCTTCATGTAAAAATTAACTAGCACATCCATCTCATTAGTATGCAACTTGGTTTTTGTCTTGAATAAATGGTAAAATAATACATCAAAGAATTGTTTAAAAAATTCATTCTTTTTATGGTTTATGTCAGGAGTCCTTTGCTCTGAGCAACGACACCACCACAGGCTACACTGAGGACATTAGTTCACGAGTCTCGGCTCACAAATAGTGTCGTCATCTGCGCATGCGCATACCCACATTCATGAACGGTACGAACGCGCACACAACCTCCTACATCTCTGGTGTTCTTATATATTATATTTAGCACCGCGTCTTACTACCCGTTCGGGTTGTACGCTTTAAGTACTAATTACTCTAATGGATTAGGAATTGGGAAGGTTGAACTAGAGGAAGTGAACCTGCATTCGCGTGGAGGGAGAGTGGAAAACCATTTAGGAAAAACCACCCCCAGTTCACCCGACCGAGATTCAAACCTCGATCTCCCCGTCCTCAGCAGCCGAGCTCAACATGACAAGCGCGTTAGCCAACTACGCCACCGAGGCGGGTCTCTGGTGTTCTTGTCTTGCTGGATGCTCGGTACCTCGAAGACCATCATGTAGTGTAGTGTGCTATTTTCATTTATATTGTCTTGTTTAGTAAAGTGTTACTTTATTCATTCGAACATTCACGTCTACAATTTACCTCGTAAAATTTCTAACATGTTATTATCAGTAAATGTTTGATTTATATACCTATATAACCGGCATCGCGTAACAAATTCTTGGGCAAAAAGGGGTCACTTGTGGAAAAGGTTTAAGAAGCCCTGCTCTATATGACTTGCATGTGATACCCCTGTGCTTTCTCCTGTCAGGTTATGCAATTTGTTTCTTTCCTAAACTCATTTTTGCATCCACAAGATGGATAATACATTTTCTCACATTAATTTATTTTTGTAAATATATTCTCAGACCGAATCGATAGGACACTGTACAACATTTAGATCAGCCAGGTACACTAACCATGCACCAGTATTGATTTAATTCCCTTGGCATCTTACGACCCGCTTAGATTGTGCCTAGTTCAATTAAATGCGTTGCCTTTTTGATGAATGCAAAGTTGCAGGTTGCATCTTAACCTGGTGCACCTAAGCAGTCAAAGCACTTAGATGTCAGTGTACGAAATAGAGAGGGAGGGAAGAAAATGAGTAGTCCGGCTTGCAAGGCCTCTTGTCAACGTTCTATTAACACTTCCCCTCTTCCACTGACGAGTGTGCACACTCACTCTACTCGTTGCATCTGAGCATCTTTTACTTGCATTTCAAAATTCCTTTTTTTTGTTTCCCATTCTAGATATAAAAGTTTTTTCCACAGTCTTTATTTAATCCACATCCTGGTAGGAAGATTCATATTGACCATTTACATCAATAAACCAATATACCCAAGCTATAGATTATTTAATAAAAAAAAAAATTACTTAAAAAAACCACTTAAAAATCCCCAAAAAAATTGTACGGCAATGTAGGACTATTTTTAGAATTATTTACGAATGTATAGTTTTTGTTTAAATGTTATATATTTATAAGTGTCTGAATAAAACGTAAATATATTAACCTGGAAAATCCTATTTTTACGTGCTGGTAATCAACATCCTTAATCTGAATTCTTCCTTCATTTCCACTTAATATTCTAAGTGTACCCAAAGTTGTATGAAAAGGGGGGGGGGGGAACAGTGTATCCATTTATAAGCAATCCCCCTCAGTAGATCCCATCATCGTCCAAACCACCTGGACAGACCTGAGATCCTCTCCGTGTGCTCACATATATGTGTTACGTCAGTATTTAAGTCCCCCTCTGGCGAGCAAATAGTGTACCCCGGAGGAGTTTATTTGCAAGGTTACGCGGGGAATGCAGTTGAGTCCTTGATATTGATAGGCCATGCAGAAAATTGAATTTTTATCAACGCTTTGGATCGTCCGCTGTGACTCGCCGTTAAAAGTTCGACAAAATGGCGGTAGGGAGTGTTTTGTAAGTTGCTAAGGAGAGATAGCTCATAACTACCAGAGCTGTATCAGGGGGTGCGTTTGTTTCATCATCTGGGGGAGAAAATATGCAGAGGCACGGACTTCCCCTCCCTCCCTCCCTCCCTCTTTTCGTTTGAGTTTGATTTTTAGTGCACTTTATTAAAGATAACAAAGTTTGTAAAGATGGGAAGGACCTGCTTCAGTCCTGTTGGCGGCCATTTGTAAGCGAGTGACGTGACTCCCGTGTCTTTCCTCGACCAAGGTTTTTTTAAAATAGTTTTTGTAGCTAGAATAAATCTTGGATTTAATCAAAGAGAAACCCACTTTGGTGGTTGTGTGGTCTAAGGTCAGGGACAGATTTATGGCGACAAATTTTAGGGGGGCAGATTTTACATAGAGAAAAACATGTATATATATAATATATACATGTTTTTTTTCTGCCAAGTAAAACACTTTTATGGCTTCTGTGTGTGGGTGTGTGTGTGATTTTTGAGATGTGCCGTTTTCTTTCTGCATTGAAGTTAGTGGCGAAGTTGTCATAATTATATGGTGGAAGGAGTAGAAGTGATGAATGAGCCATACTTTCTCCTGCTACCCGCCTTCTACCCTCCCCACTGCCTCAGGGCCAGTAGTAATTACTAATTAGTTATTAGCAACAGGGTGGCGTGGCAGAACAATACGGGCAGTAGTGTAGGAGACAGGAATGTGAACTACAAGGTGGATAAACCCACTTATTCACTAGCACTTGGACTCAATGACGTCACTGTTGTGTTATAAGTGTGCCTGTGCATACACCGAGGATACACTAGTCGAAGTGTTAGTGCTCATCTTCTTAACAAACACTAGATTTAAGAAGGCACTAAGCCCTCTTGAGTTGTGTCAGTTTATACGAAAATATGAACTACAGGTGATCTAACCAAATGTTGACATTGTCCTCCGAACGTTCACATGTGCTCTAGCTTTTAATTGAACAGCAGAACGTATCACCGTACTTTCTCCTGGCTGAGAAGAGTACAAAATTAGCTGCCTACAAACATGACAGAGGATAGCCCTAATTCACTGGCAACAGTCTCGATTGAAGGTCACTTTTTGGAGAAAATGGATTCGTCTGGCCTCTTCGACCAGTTCATTCAGCGGAAATCATGGCTAAAGATATTATGTACTATGTACTATGTTCTTATTGTGTACATGATAATAGGGCCCCTACACGATCAGTCAGACTGTCTAATAACGTAGTAACTAATAGTGACAGTCTGACTAATCATGTAGGGGCAGTACTGATGGACTAATGGACAGACTTAGGAAGTACTGATGTGATCCGTATATTCTGATCACTTTGGTATCAGTCGATCAGTCTTGGTAGTGGTAGGAGAGACTGACGGTAATACTGACAATACGACTGACCGTGTGCGCGTGCTAGTCAGTATTTCCTCCAGTCTCGGTAGCAAACAGACTGCCCACGCCTTTTTCTTATCATCCATGTTGTTGCACGGTGCCGAGACTGATACAAATACTGATACGAAGACTGACCGCGTACTGATGCATACTGTCAGTCAATCTTAGGACTGACAATCTTACTGATTGTGTAGGGGCCCTTATAATATTTTATTTGCAGTAACATGTTCTACAGTCTACTAATGTACACTTTATATTGTTAAATTTGTGGTGTGTTAGTTTAAAGGTATTTACTATTTCAAATTTTAAGTATTTGCTTAGATTCTTACCATATTTAAAACCTCCCTATGATAAATAATCTAATAACGTAATCACTTTTTCTGTTACTCCACAGATAGCACTTATGTATATGGTATATGTGTTTCGGTACATGACGGTTGGTAGAGAGGTGACGGGTATTTAGAAGGGGGCAAATTAAGATAGAAAAGGTGGGCGGCAGAGTTGTAATAGACTGGACTTCCAATGATGGGGAGATCGGGGTTTGAATCCCGGTCAGATGAATCAAGTGTTGTTTTCTCTTAAATGACCATTCACTCCACCTCCACGTAAATGTGTCTACACTTAATGTAATTCAACCTTCCTCATCCCCAACTCATTAGTGTAATTAGTATATCCCGGACGGGTATTAAGCGGTGATGATGTTGACAAAACTTATTTGGCAGAAGCTGACCTGGGAGGCAGAGTTCAACTCCCACCGACTATTATATTATATTAGTGTATGTCTGTGTACTTTGTATAAGTATCCGTCTGGACTGCTTTGGATATCTTTACTAATGTGTCAGAGATGAGGAAGGTAGAATTTAGAGTATTGTACCCACATTTTCTTGGAGGAAGAGTGGTAAAACAATTTATGAAAAAGTACCGTCACTACACCTGAATGGTATTCGAACCCAGACCTCGTGTCATGAGTGACCAAGGGCAATAATTCATTGTTTTTAAAAACATCTTTCGTGCATAAATTCTGATGCATTTCCTTAAGATAATTACCCTTCTCACCTTGCGCACTTGGGTTGGCTAATTTAAGTAATTGATTAAGTCATTGAGGACTTAATTATTACTTTGAGCTGGCGTAAATTTTAAAACGGTGAAGTTTTTTTTACAAACCATTTAGAAAACCATAAATATTTACTGTTTAACAAAACTAAACTTATCGTTTAGGTGGTCAATTTTATATTATTTCGCATATTTTTATAAGACCGTGTCATTTTCATTGATTTAGGATATTCAACGTGTACTTTTTGAACCGACTGATTCTATCAGAATACCAGAATTTCTATGAGTGAGAACGAAAGAGCCTGCCAATTTTGCCGGGAAAGGTATTTTCCAATACCTTCAAATGTTTTTATTACATGCCACAATTGACATGGGACCGATGTCTCTACTTTCCTTCCAAAGGAATTTGTGCTACGAATTTTTATCGTTCAAGAAAAATCCGTTGATCTCGGCTTAGTTTGAGGATACATTTCTACTCCAAGACTACGAGTCATTTATGTTCCTATTTTTAATGTTCTCGAATATAAGTTCTTTGGTTAAAGAAATATTAGAGTTACTTTTAAAAAAAATATCATACAATAATCCTCCAAGAGAGTGTTCAGTAATCTAATTAGCAAGACTGCGTCGGAAACTAATTAACGACTCGAGGGAAATGCTAGGAAAACAATCACGCATGATTGTCTCTTGTCTGAAACAATAACAATATATACCAGACTAACAATCACAATGACACGATCAAGATGTGAACACACGACTACCACTGTAGAGAGAACAATAATCTGGTTAGTCGTCTTATTAACTCCGATGTAACTCAATCAACTCAGGTTTAAATAAAAAAAGACAGCAAGGCAGTACGTTCTCTGGTCCCGTCTTTTGATCGAACCACCCACCCCCTCACTTTAAACACGGGTCTATTTCCGTGCCTGCCTTGCGTATACTAGCAGTCATTTGTTTCCTCTTGGAAGCCTCTCCCTCATTTCCTCTCCTCCCTCCCCCTCGTCCTACTTCCTCTCACAACTCACCTCATCTCCACAGAATTAAGTCTGGTTCAGGGTCAAAAAATTAATCTCTGAGGGGGCCGCCGCGGTAAGTGAGAAGTTTCCGCGCGGACGTTCAACTATAACGCAATATTTAATTCTACGATGTGTTATTTCAAAATATGGCTCACGCAAAAATAAAGTCGAAAGATCCAGTCAGAGAGAGCTATTTTTTTCTTAACAAACCCCCGATAGATACGTTTAGTTTAATGTTCTCCACTTGGTCATATCAATAGTTTTTTAATATCTGTCGTGAACATGGCTGACTTGAACAGAAACTTATTATTATTATTATTAGCACCGCGTCTTACTACCCGTTCGGGTTATACGCACTTACGCTAATGTGTAATGTTAGGGTGATTGTGAGATGAAATGGAGGACCTACAGCTTAACGTGGAATCCGAACCATGGTGGAGGCCTGGCTTTCCCCACATTCACAAGATGTCTTGTCAGAGGTGAAGGAAGGGTTTGGTAATTAGATAAATCTGTGCCGGGACCGAGGATTAAACCCCGGCCGCCAGCATAGAAGTCTGACACCTTACCCCTAGACCGCCAGGTCACCTAGAAACTTATTAAATGAAGAGAAAAAGTCCTGATCAAATTACGCAATACCCGGGACAAATATTAAAAAAACTGTTGATATTATCATGTGTAGAAAATTAAACTAGACATATCTACTGGGAAAATGTTTTATTTATTTTGGACGAAACTGTTTTCTTGTTATGTAAACATAAGCAGTACAGACGTAACTCGCGTCCCCTACCACCCAACCTTAATGCTGCATATATATTAGCGCCGCGTCTCACTACCCTTTCGGGTTATACGACTGTGTACTAATTATATTCATCTAGTAGGTATTAGGAAGGTTTAAAGGAAGTGCACCCGCATTTGCGTTTAGGAAGAGTGTAAAACAATTTAGGAAAAAAATCACCTTCAGTGCACCTGACCGGGATAGAACCCCGATCTCCTCGTATTCGGCAGTCTAGTCCAACACGAGAGTAGCGCGTTGGGCCACTCGGCCACCGAAGCTAGTGTTACTAATTTTAGTGTAAGAAAGCTCCAGGATGATTTTTTCTGCTCCGGTCTAAATAGTTTGGGAGCACATGGGCTAAGGCGTCACTCTCGCAGTAGACTGGTTATGCCGATGACGGAGAGATAAGGCTCAAATTCCAGCCGGGAATACTGAGGGTGGGTTTTCCTAAATGGTTTTCCATTCTTCCTGCGCGCAAATGCGGGTACACGCCCTCTTAAATCGACCTTACTTTTCCCTCACGTACGCTTATAAGCCGAACGGGTAGTAAAATGCGTCGATAACATAAAAAATACTACAAATTAGTTTTATTCTAAACGAAAGGGATTTCGAAAAATTTTCCCATTTTTTGGAGAAATCTCGTGGTTAAAATAATTACAGGAACGTTCGATAAAAAAACAAACCGATTCATTGACGCGTTCAATAAAATAAACCATCTCCCAACAGGATGAATGTGTTCAATTATTCACGCGCGTGAATGTTGGGTGAATCGAGCACAGAAACGTGGAGCGAGCCTATGCGACACAATTCTTTATCTAGCGTGAGGGTGAAAGGAGGGGGGTGGGGGTGGGGGTGGGGTACGGAGGAGTTAGCGTGGCCTCGCTACA
>CABEEJ010004349.1:39746-65813 GCA_901482245.1 Timema douglasi
CCCCCCCCCCCCCACTTTACTCCCTTCTCTAAGCTCCTTACACTCCTTCGTATGATCTCATTGAAAAGCTGACACGGATTACAACTGATTTCCGACTCACCCCAGTTCACAAAATCTAATTAATTACCTACTATTTGTTCGACTAGATGTGGACCACAGAGCCAGAGAGGGTGGGTTGTTACACTCTCTTAGTACCATAGATTAAGATAGATAGCACTAGTGTTCAACTTCAGATTCAAGTTCCCCCCTATGTGATAATAAGGTATCGCATGCAAGTATATTTTGTTTAGTTATCCTTTTAGTGATGCATAGCACGCATGTGTTGACCTTGGGGGTGTTAGGGTAAAGTGTTCACCTCAAGACCCGATGATCGTGGGTCCAAACTCAGCTGAGGTCGACAGGTTTTTCTTGATCGATAGCAATCCATAGCACAACTTTCTTCAAAGGTTAAGTAAAACCGTCGGTCACATGTCGATTGTGACACGTTATAGGATGGTATGCAAGAATATATTTCCGGGAAAAATTGTTAGGCTCTTTCGCGCTTGATCATAGAAATTCAGTGTGGAAGACAACTGGTAACTTACACACTTCCTGAACTACTCTAGTACATGGGATCTATACCAGATGGAGCAGGTAGCACTAACCAGCTATAGGACTTGATGCATGCTCACTCAACTCCGGATGGATATAAATAAAATGAAACCAACCTTGCTGTGACATACAGTTTAAGAATCAGAACACGCAAGTGGAGAATCATTGGCTCCTGAGCTCACCAGAACTAAGTGTCAGAGGGTCTTGGTCAACGTCTGAAACACTCCGACCCAATAGTTTTAAATATGTTTGTGGCCATATAATATGTCTAGCGTTAGTATTCGGAGCTCTCTTTAACACTAAAACAAAGTTACTGGATATTCGTTATAAACATTTAGCATAGCAAAATAACCATGGATTCAATACTTTATAAAATAACAATAACTCAGGTGAATGATAATTAAATATTACCCACTTCAGTGGCCGCATGATCTATGGCGTCACTATCGTGTTGGACTAGGATATCGATGATGGGGATATCGGAGTTCGAATCCCGGTTGGATCTATTCGGGTGGTTTTCAAAAAAATTATATTCTACTCAAATGCAGGTGCACTTTATCTAAATTCAACCTTCTTCGTCCCTAGATCACTAGTATAGTTAGAACATATGCGTATAGCCTGAGCAGGTAGTAAGACATTGTGCTAAAATTAAATAACGTATTTAAGTGATATTGGTAAATTCCAGTAACCTAACCTTTTACAGTACCGGTAACTATAAGACAAGTTATGAAAAACTGCCGCGTAGATTAAGAGTTATTTCCATTTTTTATTTTCCAGTTTTCTAAACCAATTATTTTACACTAAGACATAGTGGCAGCAGATAACAGACCACACAAGATCGGTGCTGATTCAAAATGGCGGCGGAAAAAGTTAACGGTTAGTTAGTTGATACTCTCCAAACAACAGTCAAGGTGTATTCGTGCTCGCACTATAGATACTAGCGCTTCCTAGCGGCTGCCAATGTAACCAGTGTCCGCACACAATTGTTGAAATGTTTATTAATTACGTGATGTTTAAAACATTTACATCTTCATTATGTTTGTAAAATTCAGTTCACAGTTTATTTCAATATAAATATAATTATTTAAGTTGCGCCTGTTAATACTGATATGTTACATGATGTCGAAGAATACACATTTTAAAAATCGAACGCCAAAGTCCTCACACGTCAGCGGATGTTCCCCACTTTACTCATCCGAGCGTTCTCTTCTGAAACTCAGGTTAGTTCCGTGTCAAATTTAACGGCATTATCACAAAGCATGGACTATGGTTTGTTACGGAACTGACACTAACGGAATTACAGTTTGTTTTTGAAAGGTTTGAGAAGGGGAACGAAACGTCAAGTTACTTGTCCTCTGTGTGTGTGTGTGTGTGTGTGTAATTATGTATACTCTCTTTACTTCTATTAACTAGATTCGAACGTCCATCTAACTCAAAGGTATAAGGGAAAATAGGATTTTGAAACGCTTTTGTTGTTCAAAATTACTTAGCATTTTTTGGTAAATATTTGTATATATTTTCTCTTATTTTGATTAGAGTATATTTCAAATACGTATGATATATTTGCATATCAACATACACAACAAAATATATACGGATTATTTTACTACTTCTGGTAAACAACAATAAGATAAATACATTTTTGAATATACATAACATTCTTTATTAATATCATGATTTTTATTAGTTTAAGACAATCCGTCGTATTGTTGCAAGAAGTATCTTGGTAGCGCAGTTATAGTAATTGTGTATACACTATTTTTTTAATAAACAACAATCGAATCCAGTATTTTTTTTAGCACCACGTCTTACTACCCCTTTGGGCTATACACTTATGTATTAATTACACTATTGGTTCCAGGGATTAGGAAGATTATATTTAGAGGAAGTGAATCCACATCTTCGTGGAGGAAGAATGGAAAACCATCTATGTAACAATCACCCTCTGTACACCCGACCGAGATTCGAACCTCAATCTCACCGTCATCAGCAGTCTAATCTACTGCAAGGGTAGCGCCTTGGACCACATGGCCACCGAAGTAGGTTGAATAAAGTTAATCCACGTTAAAAAAAGGTTACTACATGATTTTTTATTGTAAAAACGTGGATAATTTAACAAGTTTTGGCGGTGATTGAGCTGAAAATTAGTCTCTCTGCTAGGATTTGATTATAGATACAAATTGGGACAAACTCCACCAGGCTCACTGAAGGTGGATTGGGCCAAACTCCACCAAGCTCACTGAAGGTGGATTTGGCCAAACTCCACCAGGCTCACTGAAGGTAGATTTGGCCAAACTACATCAGGCTCATTGAAGGTGGATTGGGTCAAACTCCACCAGGCTCACTGAAGGTGGATTTGGCCAAACTCCACCAGGCTCACTGAAGGTGGATTTGGCCAAACTCCATCAGGCTCATTGAAGAGTGGTTTGGGTCAAACTCCACCAGGATCACTGAAGGTGGTTTCTTGAAAACATCTGACAAGCCGAACTCTAGACATTTTTGTAATCAAGATTAGTACCTCGCTTCAGTGGTAGAATGGTCTAAGGCGCAACTTTCACAACAGACTCGACTTACGTCAGTAGGAAATTCGGGATTAAAGCCCCGATTGGGTATACTGAGGATGGTTTTTCCTAAACAGTTGTACCACTCTCCCTCCACGAGAATTCAGGTATATTTCCTCTCTAAAGTCTTGCTTTAATACTACCTAGCCAACCTGGGTGATCTTGGGGTAAAGTGTTCGCCTCAGGACTCGATGTTCGGGGGTTCAAACCCAGCCGAGGTCTATGGCTCTTTCTTGAGCGATCAAAATCCGTAGCTCAACTTCCTTCGGATAGGAAGTAAGGCCGTTGGTCCCATATCGATTGTGGAAGATAAAAGAATCTTGGAAGGTGTGTGAGAATACCTTTACCGGAAAAATTGATAGGACCTTAAGCACTAGCTCATAGATATCCAGTGTGAAAGACAACGGGGAACCACCACACTTCCTTAACTCCTCTGGTACATGGTACTTCTACCAGATGGTACAGATGGCACTAACCAGTAGAAGGGATGAGTATATACCAAGCTGTGGATGGATAGAAATACCATAAAACCAATCTTCGGGTTGTTGACTTAAGAAGGAGAATCAACCCTTACACATTAGCGTGCATATATCTTGAACAAGTAGGGAAACGAGAATTAGTCAGTTAACGGTAATATTGGCCTTTTCTGACAGTAAAAACATCTGAGATTTCTTCTGATTTAAGAATGAGTTGACTTCCTTTGTCAAGTTACAAAAACTATTTACGAGGCAGATATGTGCAGATTAAACATTTTGTAACGTTAGATGTTTCGGTAAAGGCGCAAGATATCATGAACCGACCTATAACTGATTAAATCCCGAGTGATTTCAGCGACCAATGAGATATTATAGTAAGCAATGACTCCCAGATACGGGGACCTTAAAATATACCTACGACCCAAATAAAAACAAATAACGGGTCTATTCCACTGCTATCCCCTTTTTAAAATATACACTTACGACACAAATAAAAACAAATAACGGGTCTATTCCACTGCTATCCCCTTTTTAAAATATACACTTACGACACAAATAAAAATAAACAACGGGTTTATTCCACTGCTATCCCCTTTTTAAAATATACACTTACGACACAAATAAAAACAAGCAATGGGTTTATTCCACTGTTATCCCCTTTTTAAAATTTAGAAAGGGCTAGTTTTTTTCTTGTCTCTACATCTTACTAACTGTTTGGTTTCTACGCTTATATACTAAATACACTACTATTTTAGGGATGAGTAAGTTTGTATATAGATTAAATGTATTAACATTTGCGTGGAGGGACCGTGGAAAACAATATAGGGTAAAAAACCTCAGTATACTCAACTGGCATTCGAACTTCAATTTCCCCCTCGTCGGAGGTTTGGTTATTCTATTGCGAGAATCCGTTTGGCCACCAAATTGGGTCAAAGGGTTAGTCCTCCCTCCTCAAACCACCACCTGATCTCTTCTAACACGGAGGATGGTGGTAACAAAACATCCCCTACGGCAATAACAAACAACCCCCAGTGTTTTCCCTTAAATTGGTTTGACTTGATAGCGCATCTTGTTAAAACAATGGCCACTTAATTACGGTCGACCCGTGGGCCCAGGTGGGGTGAGCTAGAGGACCGGGCGAGCTCCTTTGTTCCGGAGCAGTCGCCCCCGAGTAATATGAACAGAATGGGGCCCTCCCACCGTCTCCAAGCAGCCATCAAGGCAAGGCACGTATGTTATCGATATATCTGTCGGTCGCAGCTGAGACAGGGTGTACCAGTGGGTGAGGGAGCATTTCCCCCTACCTACCCTCTCGCCTAGGGAACACTAAGGAATATGTCAGTGGTGGTCGGAGGGTTACTTTCAAGGAAAGAGTTTATCGTGGAGTAAGGCAGGACACTTACAATATAGGCTCATTTTTTTTTTTTGCCAGACTGCCATTTAAACTAGACTGGTATCCGTACTAATGAAAATAACCTTCTTGAATGAGACTCGAACATGAAACACCAGACATAGACTGACACCTTTGTTTGTAGCAGTTTAGAGGATATTGTTGAGAGTAAATTGTTTTTTTCTGGACACAAGAGTCAAAATTACTCTTTTTCCCCGTTTCATTCTGTATTTGTATAGTTTGATTACTTTTATTTGATAATGATCTATAGAAACAACTTAACATGAAACAGCTCATTTAACAGGACACAACCAATTCTAGTAGAATAATGTAAACAATGTAGTGGGATGAACTTAAACGCCATACATTGTATTTTATAGCTCCTCCTGATCTTGAACCAAGGACACCTTGTTTAGTAGTATGAGCCCTTATTTAAAGCATCTTAAGAGAAACTGAGACTGGTATAAATAGATATTCCTTTGAATTGTGGTTATACTTGGATTGTGTACGAAGGTAAAACTACATCTTCCCTTGAATTGTGGTTAGACATGGATTGTGTACACAGGTAAAGCTACATCTTCCCTTGAATTGTGGTTATACTTGGATTGTGTACACAGGTAAAGCTACATCTTCCCTTGAATTGTGGTTATACTTGGATTGTGTACGCAAGTAAAGCTACATCTTCCCTTGAATTGTGGTTAGACATGGATTGTGTACACAGGTAAAGCTACATCTTCCCTTGAATTGTGGTTAGACATGGATTGTGTACACAGGTAAAGCTACATCTTCCCTTGAATTGTGGTTATACTTGGATTGTGTACACAGGTAAAGCTACATCTTCCCTTGAATTGTGGTTATACTTGGATTGTGTACGCAGGTAAAGCTACATCTTCCCTTGAATTGTGGTTAGACATGGATTGTGTACACAGGTAAAGCTACATCTTCCCTTGAATTGTGGTTATACTTGGATTGTGTACACAGGTAAAGCTACATCTTCCCTTGAATTGTGGTTATACTTGGATTGTGTACACAGGTAAAGCTACATCTTCCCTTGAATTGTGGTTATACTTGGATTGTGTACACAGGTAAAGCTACATCTTCCCTTGAATTGTGGTTATACTTGGATTGTGTACACAGGTAAAGCTACATCTTCCCTTGAATTGTGGTTATACTTGGATTGTGTACACAGGTAAAGCTACATCTTCCCTTGAATTGTGGTTATACTTGGATTGTGTACACAGGTAAAGCTACATCTTCCCTTGAATTGTGGTTATACTTGGATTGTGTACACAGGTAAAGCTACATCTTCCCTTGAATTGTGGTTATACTTGGATTGTGTACACAGGTAAAGCTACATCTTCCCTTGAATTGTGGTTATACTTGGATTGTGTACACAGGTAAAGCTACATCTTCCCTTGAATTGTGGTTATACTTGGATTGTGTACACAGGTAAAGCTACATCTTCCCTTGAATTGTGGTTAGACATGGATTGTGTACGAAGGTAAAACCACATCTTCCCTTTAATTGTGGTTAGACCTGACTTTTTTCAATAAAACTAGATATTTACTTAAATAGTAGTTAAACCCGGTTTAAATAAAATAAAACTAGATCTTTCCTTGAATTGTAGTTAGACTTGACTTAAAAAAAAAAGTAAAACTAAATCTTTCCTTGGATTGTATCTAGACCAGGCCTTTTTAAATAAAACTAGATCTTCTCTTGGATTGTAGTTAGACCTGTTTTTATAAATAAAACTAGAACTTACCTTGAATTTTAGTTACACCTGGCTTTAAAAGAAATCTAGATAGTCCATTGTAGTTAAACCTGACTTTAAAAAAAGTAAAACTAGATTTTTCCTTGCATTGTAGTGAGACCTGGCTTAAAAAAAACTTGATCCTCTCTTAAATTGTAGTTCAACCTATTTTTTTTAAATAAAACTAGATTTTACTTTGAATTGTAGCTAAAACGGGTTTTTCAATAAAACTAAATCTTCCCTTTAATTTTAGTTAGACCTGGCTTTAAAAAAAACTAGATCTTTCCTTGAATTGTAGTTTGACCTGGCTTTTTTAAAAATAAAACTTGATCTTGCCTTGAATTGTAGCTAGTCCTGTTAAAAAAAACTAGATTTTATCTTGAATTATAGTTAGACCGTTTTTTAAAATAAAACTAGATCTTCCCTTAATAAAACTAGATTTCACCTTGAATTGTAGTTAGACAATTTTTTTTTCAATAAAACTAAATCTTCCCTTGAATTGTAGTTAGACTTGTTAAAAAACTAGATTTTACCTTGAATTGTAGTTAGACAATATTTTTCAATAAACCTAGATCTTCCCTTGAATTATAGTTGAATGATGCTATAGTTGGTTTGCAAGCTCAGCTCTTTATGGGATGATTTGGACCAACCTCCATATGGCCACACATCGATTGAGGCAGCGACACACGACTGACAAATAAATAAAAAAACTAGTAAGGAACTAAAGACATAAAGAAGAAAGGTCCATGGAGATAATAGCGTAAGCAGGAATAACACAACCAAGTTTCTGTCCGGAGGAAACTTATTTTAGATTATCTTTAAAGTTGGCTACCATTGTTTTTACAGATGCTCCAAAATATATAAATAACTACACAACTTTGTGAGTGGTTCTCGGGTGATATATATGCAAATTTGTGTTTATTTTCTTGCAATCTTTACTCGGAAAGATACAACACTTTGATTTTATAATGAGAGAACGGGAGCATCATATTTATCTTGTGATGTCAAATTATCTTTTAAGTTTTTGAAGCACGAGCTTATAAATAAACTCTAATCTTTTAAACGCCGTGAGATAGATTGTGTATGTTACATGTGATACAGTGCTGTTGTGCAAATAGTGTAAACTTTTATTATGTAGGCACTACAAGATGTTAAACGCCGTGAGATAGATTGTATATGTTATATGTTATACAGTGCTGTGATGCAAATAGTATAAACTTTTATTATGTAGGCACTACAAGATGTTAAACGCCGTGAGATAGATTGTATATGTTATATGTTATACAGTGCTACCGTGCAAATAGTATAAACTTTTATTATGTAGTCACTACAAGATGTTGAACGCCGTGAGATAGATTGTATATGTTATATGTTATACAGTGCTGTGATGCAAATAGTATAAACTTTTATTATGTAGGCACTACAAGATGTTAAACGCCGTGAGATAGATTGTATATGTTATATGTTATACAGTGCTACCGTGCAAATAGTATAAACTTTTATTATGTAGGCACTACAAGATGTTAAACGCCGTGAGATAGATTGTATATGTTATATGTTATACAGTGCTACCGTGCAAATAGTATAAACTTTTATTATGTAGGCACTACAAGATGTTAAACGCCGTGAGATAGATTGTATATGTTATATGTTATACAGTGCTACCGTGCAAATAGTATAAACTTTTATTATGTAGGCACTACAAGATGTTAAACGCCGTGAGATAGATTGTATATGTTATATGTTATACAGTGCTACCGTGCAAATAGTATAAACTTTTATTATGTAGGCACTACAAGATGTTAAACGCCGTGAGATAGATTGTATATGTTATATGTTATACAGTGCTACCGTGCAAATAGTATAAACTTTTATTATGTAGGCACTACAAGATGTTAAACGCCGTGAGATAGATTGTATATGTTATATGTTATACAGTGCTACCGTGCAAATAGTATAAACTTTTATTATGTAGGCACTACAAGATGTTAAACGCCGTGAGATAGATTGTATATGTTATATGTTATACAGTGCTACCGTGCAAATAGTATAAACTTTTATTATGTAGGCACTACAAGATGTTAAACGCCGTGAGATAGATTGTATATGTTATATGTTATACAGTGCTACCGTGCAAATAGTATAAACTTTTATTATGTAGGCACTACAAGATGTTAAACGCCGTGAGATAGATTGTATATGTTATATGTTATACAGTGCTACCGTGCAAATAGTATAAACTTTTATTATGTAGGCACTACAAGATGTTAAACGCCGTGAGATAGATTGTATATGTTATATGTTATACAGTGCTACCGTGCAAATAGTATAAACTTTTATTATGTAGGCACTACAAGATGTTAAACGCCGTGAGATAGATTGTATATGTTATATGTTATACAGTGCTACCGTGCAAATAGTATAAACTTTTATTATGTAGGCACTACAAGATGTTAAACGCCGTGAGATAGATTGTATATGTTATATGTTATACAGTGCTACCGTGCAAATAGTATAAACTTTTATTATGTAGGCACTACAAGATGTTAAACGCCGTGAGATAGATTGTATATGTTATATGTTATACAGTGCTACCGTGCAAATAGTATAAACTTTTATTATGTAGGCACTACAAGATGTTAAACGCCGTGAGATAGATTGTATATGTTATATGTTATACAGTGCTACCGTGCAAATAGTATAAACTTTTATTATGTAGGCACTACAAGATGTTAAACGCCGTGAGATAGATTGTATATGTTATATGTTATACAGTGCTACCGTGCAAATAGTATAAACTTTTATTATGTAGGCACTACAAGATGTTAAACGCCGTGAGATAGATTGTATATGTTATATGTTATACAGTGCTACCGTGCAAATAGTATAAACTTTTATTATGTAGGCACTACAAGATGTTAAACGCCGTGAGATAGATTGTATATGTTATATGTTATACAGTGCTACCGTGCAAATAGTATAAACTTTTATTATGTAGGCACTACAAGATGTTAAACGCCGTGAGATAGATTGTATATGTTATATGTTATACAGTGCTACCGTGCAAATAGTATAAACTTTTATTATGTAGGCACTACAAGATGTTAAACGCCGTGAGATAGATTGTATATGTTATATGTTATACAGTGCTACCGTGCAAATAGTATAAACTTTTATTATGTAGGCACTACAAGATGTTAAACGCCGTGAGATAGATTGTATATGTTATATGTTATACAGTGCTACCGTGCAAATAGTATAAACTTTTATTATGTAGGCACTACAAGATGTTAAACGCCGTGAGATAGATTGTATATGTTATATGTTATACAGTGCTACCGTGCAAATAGTATAAACTTTTATTATGTAGGCACTACAAGATGTTAAACGCCGTGAGATAGATTGTATATGTTATATGTTATACAGTGCTACCGTGCAAATAGTATAAACTTTTATTATGTAGGCACTACAAGATGTTAAACGCCGTGAGATAGATTGTATATGTTATATGTTATACAGTGCTACCGTGCAAATAGTATAAACTTTTATTATGTAGGCACTACAAGATGTTAAACGCCGTGAGATAGATTGTATATGTTATATGTTATACAGTGCTACCGTGCAAATAGTATAAACTTTTATTATGTAGGCACTACAAGATGTTAAACGCCGTGAGATAGATTGTATATGTTATATGTTATACAGTGCTACCGTGCAAATAGTATAAACTTTTATTATGTAGGCACTACAAGATGTTAAACGCCGTGAGATAGATTGTATATGTTATATGTTATACAGTGCTACCGTGCAAATAGTATAAACTTTTATTATGTAGGCACTACAAGATGTTAAACGCCGTGAGATAGATTGTATATGTTATATGTTATACAGTGCTACCGTGCAAATAGTATAAACTTTTATTATGTAGGCACTACAAGATGTTAAACGCCGTGAGATAGATTGTATATGTTATATGTTATACAGTGCTACCGTGCAAATAGTATAAACTTTTATTATGTAGGCACTACAAGATGTTAAACGCCGTGAGATAGATTGTATATGTTATATGTTATACAGTGCTACCGTGCAAATAGTATAAACTTTTATTATGTAGGCACTACAAGATGTTAAACGCCGTGAGATAGATTGTATATGTTATATGTTATACAGTGCTACCGTGCAAATAGTATAAACTTTTATTATGTAGGCACTACAAGATGTTAAACGCCGTGAGATAGATTGTATATGTTATATGTTATACAGTGCTACCGTGCAAATAGTATAAACTTTTATTATGTAGGCACTACAAGATGTTAAACGCCGTGAGATAGATTGTATATGTTATATGTTATACAGTGCTACCGTGCAAATAGTATAAACTTTTATTATGTAGGCACTACAAGATGTTAAACGCCGTGAGATAGATTGTATATGTTATATGTTATACAGTGCTACCGTGCAAATAGTATAAACTTTTATTATGTAGGCACTACAAGATGTTAAACGCCGTGAGATAGATTGTATATGTTATATGTTATACAGTGCTACCGTGCAAATAGTATAAACTTTTATTATGTAGGCACTACAAGATGTTAAACGCCGTGAGATAGATTGTATATGTTATATGTTATACAGTGCTACCGTGCAAATAGTATAAACTTTTATTATGTAGGCACTACAAGATGTTAAACGCCGTGAGATAGATTGTATATGTTATATGTTATACAGTGCTACCGTGCAAATAGTATAAACTTTTATTATGTAGGCACTACAAGATGTTAAACGCCGTGAGATAGATTGTATATGTTATATGTTATACAGTGCTACCGTGCAAATAGTATAAACTTTTATTATGTAGGCACTACAAGATGTTAAACGCCGTGAGATAGATTGTATATGTTATATGTTATACAGTGCTACCGTGCAAATAGTATAAACTTTTATTATGTAGGCACTACAAGATGTTAAACGCCGTGAGATAGATTGTATATGTTATATGTTATACAGTGCTACCGTGCAAATAGTATAAACTTTTATTATGTAGGCACTACAAGATGTTAAACGCCGTGAGATAGATTGTATATGTTATATGTTATACAGTGCTACCGTGCAAATAGTATAAACTTTTATTATGTAGGCACTACAAGATGTTAAACGCCGTGAGATAGATTGTATATGTTATATGTTATACAGTGCTACCGTGCAAATAGTATAAACTTTTATTATGTAGGCACTACAAGATGTTAAACGCCGTGAGATAGATTGTATATGTTATATGTTATACAGTGCTACCGTGCAAATAGTATAAACTTTTATTATGTAGGCACTACAAGATGTTAAACGCCGTGAGATAGATTGTATATGTTATATGTTATACAGTGCTACCGTGCAAATAGTATAAACTTTTATTATGTAGGCACTACAAGATGTTAAACGCCGTGAGATAGATTGTATATGTTATATGTTATACAGTGCTACCGTGCAAATAGTATAAACTTTTATTATGTAGGCACTACAAGATGTTAAACGCCGTGAGATAGATTGTATATGTTATATGTTATACAGTGCTACCGTGCAAATAGTATAAACTTTTATTATGTAGGCACTACAAGATGTTAAACGCCGTGAGATAGATTGTATATGTTATATGTTATACAGTGCTACCGTGCAAATAGTATAAACTTTTATTATGTAGGCACTACAAGATGTTAAACGCCGTGAGATAGATTGTATATGTTATATGTTATACAGTGCTACCGTGCAAATAGTATAAACTTTTATTATGTAGGCACTACAAGATGTTAAACGCCGTGAGATAGATTGTATATGTTATATGTTATACAGTGCTACCGTGCAAATAGTATAAACTTTTATTATGTAGGCACTACAAGATGTTAAACGCCGTGAGATAGATTGTATATGTTATATGTTATACAGTGCTACCGTGCAAATAGTATAAACTTTTATTATGTAGGCACTACAAGATGTTAAACGCCGTGAGATAGATTGTATATGTTATATGTTATACAGTGCTACCGTGCAAATAGTATAAACTTTTATTATGTAGGCACTACAAGATGTTAAACGCCGTGAGATAGATTGTATATGTTATATGTTATACAGTGCTACCGTGCAAATAGTATAAACTTTTATTATGTAGGCACTACAAGATGTTAAACGCCGTGAGATAGATTGTATATGTTATATGTTATACAGTGCTACCGTGCAAATAGTATAAACTTTTATTATGTAGGCACTACAAGATGTTAAACGCCGTGAGATAGATTGTATATGTTATATGTTATACAGTGCTACCGTGCAAATAGTATAAACTTTTATTATGTAGGCACTACAAGATGTTAAACGCCGTGAGATAGATTGTATATGTTATATGTTATACAGTGCTACCGTGCAAATAGTATAAACTTTTATTATGTAGGCACTACAAGATGTTAAACGCCGTGAGATAGATTGTATATGTTATATGTTATACAGTGCTACCGTGCAAATAGTATAAACTTTTATTATGTAGGCACTACAAGATGTTAAACGCCGTGAGATAGATTGTATATGTTATATGTTATACAGTGCTACCGTGCAAATAGTATAAACTTTTATTATGTAGGCACTACAAGATGTTAAACGCCGTGAGATAGATTGTATATGTTATATGTTATACAGTGCTACCGTGCAAATAGTATAAACTTTTATTATGTAGGCACTACAAGATGTTAAACGCCGTGAGATAGATTGTATATGTTATATGTTATACAGTGCTACCGTGCAAATAGTATAAACTTTTATTATGTAGGCACTACAAGATGTTAAACGCCGTGAGATAGATTGTATATGTTATATGTTATACAGTGCTACCGTGCAAATAGTATAAACTTTTATTATGTAGGCACTACAAGATGTTAAACGCCGTGAGATAGATTGTATATGTTATATGTTATACAGTGCTACCGTGCAAATAGTATAAACTTTTATTATGTAGGCACTACAAGATGTTAAACGCCGTGAGATAGATTGTATATGTTATATGTTATACAGTGCTACCGTGCAAATAGTATAAACTTTTATTATGTAGGCACTACAAGATGTTAAACGCCGTGAGATAGATTGTATATGTTATATGTTATACAGTGCTACCGTGCAAATAGTATAAACTTTTATTATGTAGGCACTACAAGATGTTAAACGCCGTGAGATAGATTGTATATGTTATATGTTATACAGTGCTACCGTGCAAATAGTATAAACTTTTATTATGTAGGCACTACAAGATGTTAAACGCCGTGAGATAGATTGTATATGTTATATGTTATACAGTGCTACCGTCAAATAGTATAAACTTTTATTATGTAGGCACTACAAGATGTTAAAAACCGTGAGATAGATTGTATATGCTATATGTTATACAGTGCTACCGTGCAAATAGTATAAACTTTTATTATGTAGGCACTACAAGATGTTAAAAACCGTGAGATAGATTGTATATGTTATATGTTATACAGTGCTACCGTGCAAATAGTATAAACTTTTATTATGTAGGCACTACAAGATGTTAAACACCGTGAGATAGATTGTATATGTTATATGTTATACAGTGCTACCGTGCAAATAGTATAAACTTTTATTATGTAAGCACTACAAGATGTTAAACTCCGCGAGATAGATTGTATATGTTATATGTTATACAGAACTGATGTACAAATAGTGTACGTTGTTATTATTATGTAGACGCTTTAATCTCATAAACGCCGTGCGGTTATCCAAAAAGAAGTTTTTTTAAAATCTTTATTGGGAAGGCACAACGTATAGATTGAGTAGTCCCTAAGAACATTGCCAATTTAGATAAAAATTATAGTTATTTTTTTTTCGCTATGTCTAATTACTCTTTCGTGTTAAACACTTATTACTCTAATGGAATAGGAATGAGGAGATTAGAGATTTAGAAGATATGTACCCATATTTGTGTCGAGGAAGAGAAAGAAATACGACTTAGGAACAAATTACTCTCAATGCACTCGATTGGGATTTGAACCACGATCTCCCCATCACCGTTAATCTGGTCTACCACAAGAGTGAATGCGTTAGACCCCTCGACCATCGATGCAGGTATATTTATTAAAGATCGAGCGCATCTGTAAAGTTTTAAGAAGTCTGTATTTTATTTTTAACAGAGTGTCAATGTCTATAAATGTACTTCCATTTTTCTCACTAAGCCGATTAAAAACAAGATATATCTTCGTACCGTTTAAAAAACAAAATTAAAACGACTCTTTGAGCTACCTTCATTTCCCCCGGCTGGGTCTGTGGATGTAAAATCTAACTCGCTAAGTCCACAGGGGTCGGTTGGATATGTGCCTGGTACTTTCCTGGCATTAGAAGTAATTCACTCGGGCACTGGGGGATATATTTAGTTGAATTGTTGCCAAGCCTGAGGGCGGCTTACTGAGAGCCATATGAGCCACAATATGTAGGAGAAGCTAGTTCCCATTTGGCTTGCAATAGTTTTGCTCTTATGCGTAGGATCAGTTTGAAAGTCGTGTATTATAACCTTATGTTAATTAGCGTTCGTACAATTTTATAAATAGGCCTATCTAAAAAAAATACATTTGATGGTATATTTTCTCGTGTATGTATCTAACTCCTTCCTCCTCTTGTGTGTATCCACCTCCTTCCTCCTCTTGTGTGTATCCACCTCCTTCCTCCTCTTGTGTGTATCCACCTCCTTCCTCCTCGTGTGTGTATCCACCTCCTTCCTCCTCTTGTGTGTATCCACCTCCTTCCTCCTCTTGTGTGTATCCACCTCCTTCCTCCTCTTGTGTGTATCCACCTCCTTCCTCCTCTTGTGTGTATCCACCTCCTTCCTCCTCTTGTGTGTATCCACCTCCTTCCTCCTCTTGTGTGTATCCACCTCCTTCCTCCTCTTGTGTGTATCCACCTCCTTCCTCCTCTTGTGTGTATCCACCTCCTTCCTCCTCTTGTGTGTATCCACCTCCTTCCTCCTCTTGTGTGTATCCACCTCCTTCCTCCTCTTGTGTGTATCCACCTCCTTCCTCCTCTTGTGTGTATCCACCTCCTTCCTCCTCTTGTGTGTATCCACCTCCTTCCTCCTCTTGTGTGTATCCACCTCCTTCCTCCTCTTGTGTGTATCCACCTCCTTCCTCCTCTTGTGTGTATCCACCTCCTTCCTCCTCTTGTGTGTATCCACCTCCTTCCTCCTCTTGTGTGTATCCACCTCCTTCCTCCTCTTGTGTGTATCCACCTCCTTCCTCCTCTTGTGTGTATCCACCTCCTTCCTCCTCTTGTGTGTATCCACCTCCTTCCTCCTCTTGTGTGTATCCACCTCCTTCCTCCTCTTGTGTGTATCCACCTCCTTCCTCCTCTTGTGTGTATCCACCTCCTTCCTCCTCTTGTGTGTATCCACCTCCTTCCTCCTCTTGTGTGTATCCACCTCCTTCCTCCTCTTGTGTGTATCCACCTTCTTCCTCCTCTTGTGTGTATCTACCCCCTTCCTCCTCTTGTGTGTATCCACCTCCTTCCTCCTCTTGTGTGTATCCACCTCCTTCCTCCTCTTGTGTGTATCTACCCCCTTCATCCTCTTGTGTGTATCCACCTCCTTCCTCCTCGTGTATGTATCCACCTCCTCCCTGCTCGTAAAAGAGAAGTACCTCCCCAAGTTGTAAAAGTCGGACACAGATATCGCACCGCCCACTTCACAGCAAGATTCTCCTCTCACGCACTTTATTCCATATTTTTATTTCATCTCCAGTTTCCTTCCTTCCGCTCTTTCTACTTATTTACCGTATTACGAGCTCTTTATTTCACTTCGCAAACACAAACTTGGAAGTTTTCTTTCTTTCCTCTTATTTCGTGTGTAAGACTCTCTAATAGTATTCTCATTTTTCTCTCCTTGGCGCGTTGTAATCGCTTTTTGAGCCATGTTCTACCCACTTTTATGTGCCCTCTTTCCTTGTTGAATGTATTCTCCTCCTCACTCCCTATTATGTTTATTAATTTATTTTTCTTCATTACAATATAGCTTACGTTTAACAACCCTTTCCGACATCATCATTATTAATATTTACATCTTTTATATTCTTTCTTGGAATTATCCAATAAAATATAAGTATTATTTTTATAAATATCTCTTGATGTTGTTCTTGAATGCGTCCATTTTCAAAATGTAGAATAGTTTTTATAGGAGTTTACCAGAAATGGTTTGTTTACCGGTTTATCATGCATTGTGTCTAGTTTTTACTTCACGTGCTCAACGTATTACCACCCACCCGTGCTATCCACGTGATCACATTTATGGAGTAGGGAATAAGGGAGGTAAAATTTAGGATACAAGTGTCCACATTTTTTTTGGAGGGAAATTGGTTGAAACTCACTTCAGTACAGCCAACACCATGATTATTACCCTAAATCCTCCCAACATCAGCAAACCAGACGAAACTAGACTGACATATTTGCCCTCGTAACCACCGGTGCAGGTGTTAATAACCACCTATGTACACATCACGCTCCGAATGCACTGTACAACTATTATTATTGCTATTCCATCACGATCTGTCGGGCTTTGGCCCGGGAGAATGGCTTTCCCTCAGAGCTGTTCCTCATCCTCAACCCAGGTGAAAACCAGTTTAATTCCTTAATAGTGTTGAAGCGGTAGGTCACTATTTGGTTTCAACCCACAAAAATTTCTGATTTAAAGCATGAGAGATTGCTTAGGGATTGTATCTGGATATTTATATCTTGAAGCGGTTCCTACACACCATTATTCCTGGAATACTTTACAAAAGATTTGCATCATTAAAATAAAGTTTATACACCGATGATGTGCCGAAAAATTTTAGATTTAAAAAAATATAAAAAGGATGAATTTTATAATTTGATACTAAAGTTAGTAAAGCAATATATTATTTTCTAGCTATATTAATCTACTTTTCTATTTACATTTCTATAATCTAAAGGTTACTGTTAAAATTTGTAACTGAAAGATTGACTCGTGTATTATTTATATTACTGTAGTAATTTTTCATTTGTTAAGTCCCAACTCCACTGTCCCCTCTGATGCGGGTTTGAACCCTAGACCACGCGTTCTGAAGTGTCCTAAATGTCCTGGTATTATGATACGATAAATTGTGAGAGTTTATATTGAGAAAAGCTAATTTATTGTGTTAATTGATTTGATCGTCAAAACCGTGTTGGACAAGGACGACACATTTATTTTGGAGTCAAAAAAGGGGGTCGGTGGAGGGTGGGGGTTGGAATATTTTATAAACGTATTGATTTTGTGCCTCTACTTCATCCCTATAACTCCAACCCCGGCAACAAGCCAGTTAGCCAACCAAAAACAACCCCTCCCCAAACCCTCAAAGATCTTTTTCAAAAGGTAGACAAGCAGACCGACTGAACAATGTGCCAACCTCACACCAAAAAACTTTTCCCCTTCCAATAAAAAAAAACCCCAACGCCTCTCTCTATTCCATATCGCCTTCCTTTCACTCCTGTCCAATCGATCCCGAAGCAATCCGGGCAGAAAAGTCCGAAAGAAAGAATATTTTTTGGCGAGTGTTTTAATGACCGAGGAGTTTATTTTGATATATCCCGTCATTTTACTAACTCTGCCCCATTAGATTGTTTAAATAGCCTTTATTGTTAGGCCGATGGTAATTTTCTCAGCCAATAAAATTATATATATCATGAATAAGCAATAATGACCTAATTTTATGGAGTTTATCACCACTAGGGGGGGAGATGCAATACATGTACGATCAAAGGATCAAATGGGGCAGTTTTATATTACTGGTTCAACTAATATTGTATTCTTGCACATACATGCATTGCATATGTAATATTATTTACTCACACAGGTAGGCCTACAAAGTATGTCAATTAATTTACTTAGTTCGTTAATTTATAGAAATGGAAAAAAAAAGACGGATATTGGTAGTTAGTATATTTTTACAATTATTAATAATATTATTATTATTATTAGCACCGCGTATTATTACCCGTTCGGGTTGTACGCACTTTCGTTAATATATAATTGTGAGATGAAATGGAGGACCTACATTATAACATGGGATCCGAACCACGGTGGAGGTCTGGCATTAACCACGTTCACAAGTTGTGTTTAATACACGTCTTGTCAGAGGTGAAGGAAGGGTTTGGCAATCTGATAAATCTGTGCCGGGACAGAGGATTGAACCCCGGATCCCCAACACGGAAGTCTGACACCTTACCCCTAGACTGCCAGGTTGCCTAGTTAGTATATTCTCTGTATATTATTATTATTAATAATAAAGTTTAATAATTTATACATAATTTAATTGTTGTTTGGTTAGAAACAACCAAAACATTATATTGTTATGCTTGTAAGCATTATTTACATAAAGTAAATATCATTTCATATTAAAATATTCTATTGACTTTGCTCGCAGAAAAAAATCAAAAACTAATTTAAAACCTAATAAGTAAGTAGATATTCGGGCTAACATTAACTATCATACATCGTTAAAAATTTTTTTAAATAGCTGAAACTCATTTCGAAACTTTCAAGATATTTTTTAAGTAATGAGCCCGTTATTTGATAGTTAACGAAAAAAGATAGCGTCCATCCCAGCGATACAGCGTGAGGAGAACTTTCGTGTGAATGGAGAAGTTGCGTGATTGTAACACGAGCTGAGAGTACAGTCACTACTACATAACAAGGAAACCTGGCATCACTGGCTGATGAAACAACAGACATCACTAGATCACTAGCTGACTAAACAACTGACATCACTTGCTGACTAGATGACCAAGCAACTGACCCCACCAACTGACTAAACAACTGATATCACCATCTGACTAAACAACTGACACCACCATCTGACTAAACAACTGACATAACCAGCTGACTAAATTACTATTTTTTAAAAATTTCATTTAGCACTACGTCTTACTACTCGTTCGGGTTATACGCTTGACTATATTACTAAAAAATATACTTATTAACCAACTAACTAATTGAATGACTGAATAATAGCGCCTAGCTAACTAATTGAATAACTAAATAATTGACAAAGTGATTAACTAATTGAATAACTTAATAGTTGGCACATTGAATAAAATAAATAATTGGAAAAGTGACTAATTAATTTAATAACCGAATAATTAACTAAGTGAGCAATTAATTAAATTACTGAATAGTTGACACAGTGTCTAATTAATAGAAAAATAAATAATTGACAATGTGACTAATTGAATAGTCGACACACTGACAAAACTAATTATGTAAATAAATAATTGACAAAGTGACTAGCTAAATGAATAGTTGACACCGACTAAATAATTTAATGACTAAATTATTGACAAATTGACCAACTAATTGAATAATATAACAATTGACAACGTGACCAACTAATTTAATAACTGACTAGTCGACACACTGACTAATTAATTGAAGAACTAAATAATTGACAAAGTGAATACATAATTTTATAACTTATTAAAAGACAAGGTGACTAGCTAATTGATTCACTCATTAATAGAATGATTGACGGACTGACCAGCTAACTGACTAACTGTCAGAACGACAAACCAAATAATTTACTAATTGACTGGCTTGATAATTGAATACACAATTAATTTACTAAATTTACTAACTGATGTACTCAATAATTAATTGATTAGGTAACTAATTGACTATAACTAATTTTATAACTAATTTGCTAATGAGCCAACTAACGTGCTGACAGATATAATGACTAACTAACTGACTGATCAAACAAATTAACTGACAGACTGATTAAGTAGCTAACTAGCGAACTTACGAATGGGTAAATATTTATAATATTTTACTATATTATTATTATTTTATAGTTATTGATAATATCTATTAGAAGTGACAGCTGCAGATCACATAGCTTGACGTATGAACACGTGAAAGTAGATCTAGTAGCTCATAACTGTCAGATAAGGTTCTTCCTGTGATTTTTTAACACAATTTCTTACCACCCATTCGGATTATAGCATTATGCACTAAATTACACTGATGTGTTGAGGATTAGAAAGGTTGAATTTAGAGTAAGTGTACCCGCATTTGCATGGCAGTAGAGTAGAAAACTATTATGAAAATCCACCCTCAGTACACCCAACAGGGATCGAACCCTGAGCTTCCTGTTCTAGTGAGAGTAGAGCCTTAGACCATGCGGCCACCGAAGTGGGCTCCCTGTGTAGATGAGACTGTACATATCCACGAGAGTCAAACACGGGAGCCTAGGTTCAGAAGACATAGGTTGTAACAAGCCTGGACTGTAGTTTCCCCAGCGACTGTACAGTCTGATTAAAGAGGTTGTTACGCTATTTCCTGTGTGATGTGTACGAGGAAGAAGGCGCTACACCCCCGCCCTCCCCACCCCGTTCCAAGCCACGGAACTGTTCGGTAACCCCTGGAGGTAGATCAACCACGCAACAAACCTGAGACTTGAGGTAATTAGCAGGCAGGCAGGCACACCACCAGCAACAAGCTTTGATTCCTCCAACCGTGACCACACATGTAGGGCAAGTGATGCGAGTAGGAAGAGGAGGATTAATAGAGACAGTACTAGAGACTAGGTGCTCACGCTAACTAGCCCGGGGCGTCATTACGAGAAGTTGGAACATAATAAACATGCGACAGCATTCGTTGGAAAGATGATATAAAAGCACATTCTTAAAAAATAAAAAAGACTGATTGAAAATGGTTGGGATAAAAATCGGCTTCCCTGGTCAGAGTCAGGCGCGTTAACCGCTCATCTATCCATTTTATCTACATATTAAATGAACCAGATGGTGGTGTGGCGCGTAGTGTTGCCAGGGTAAGCAGAGCTCTTTAAATACTCGTATTGCCGCACACCCAATCGTATCGGAACCCTACGAAGGGAAACGAGCTTTGTCCGCACAGTTATTCGGACTTTTCGTCAGTCAGAAGGAACCAGCCAAAGAGAGGACACATATTTGGATTGAAGATGAGAGATAGTATCAGTAAAGAGGAGCGTGTCTCTGTTATTTCTACTACTCATTAGAGGAACTGTTGTAATCAACCAGTTTCAGGAAAATAGCAAATGCACGTGTGGAACACCTGCTACTCTAAATACAAAGACATGTATTTAAAAAAAAATACATAACATAATTAAAGTGTTTCTAAAGTGACCAGATGGCTAGAGCCAAACAAAGCCGGAGATAAATTAACGATACTAACGTTTTGAAACACTTATTACCTCCACTAACTGGCAGAAATTTGAATTAAGATAATTCATAATGTCATTTACTTTAAAGTATTAATACATAATTAATAGAAGATGGGACAATAATATAATGTTTACAAAGTGTGACATTTTACTCACAAGTTTCCTTAACAATTCCCGCGATTTCCCTCCATGCGTTTTCATTTGTAACACTGTCACAGTAATAGTTGTTGCAATGTCATAAGTCACGGGGTATTGTTGAACTAAATTGATTAATTTTATATCCAAATACATGTTTAACCAAATAATAATAATAATAATAATAATAATAATAATAATAATAATTGCTGGCGAAGAGGAAGTTAAAACCAACAGGTGTATTGCTGAGCGTGAGTATAAGTGAGCGTAGAGAATGATGCAATACCTGAGGGCGCGCATGCGCATAGATTCGGAACAGCTTCGGAATCCGTCAAAATATTCCCTCCGTGGCAAACCGATTCGTTCCGTTCCGATTGGACGTAAGGTTTCCGAACGTTCCGTTCCAATTAGATTAGGTGTGCGGCAAGCTTTAGACCACCTATGGCATGCTCTCATCCGCTCTGTCCCCATTTGACCAAATCAGACATAGGCCCTACTCTACCTATGCCTCAATTATATGATAAATGGACATTGACAGCTAGAAAATGTTACTTGTACACTTCAAATCATTTGCTTCGCAGCTGCACCTTTTGGTAGATATTAATAATAAAATACCAATAATAATATTGTAGAATGTTAGCAATGTTGACATCCGACACCTTTGCTCGGTCGATAGCTTGTGTGTGTATTGATCTAAGGGGACCAGGTTAAATCCCTGGGTTGGCTGAATTTATTTTATCGTTGGGGAAATGTGGGTTTACCCTTTCAAAGTGATAAATTAACGGACGGGGGATGGCTGTTGAGTCCGTTATAGATTTAAGTTAGCATGTAAATCGTGTGTTGATATAATCAGTTGGTTCAGAAAGTGCACGATAAATACCTCAAATAAGTGAAATAAATAGTACGGAACCCCACATGGAAATTCTCTTTCTATTACATAAAAATTGAGATATTTACTCGAAATTCGAAATATAATATACACTAGTGAACCTGAGAAAGAATTGTGCCATACATACATTAAACATTTTTTAACTTACGAATTTAAATTTTATAGTTTTATTTTTAAAGAATTAACCTATTCATTAATATATTTGGACCAATCAAAATATCGATATTGGATCGCCAAGGGTCAACACTTCATATTCAAATTTTGAATTACGATTTCAATTTTCGGAATTTAATTAGGAGATGCAAATCTTATGGTTATCGCATTGCTATTAAATTTCTCTTTACCTATTTTATCTGTCAAAATTATTAATTATTCACTATTGAGTCTAAAATGAGAAAGATAGATCATTGATGTACCAAAAGCACTACTAGTTTTATTGTCACGTAATACTCTCTCACTAATCAGATATCATTTTTAATTTCTCGCTATCTTACGGGTAGAGAAAGTATTGTGATCGTAAAAAAAAATCGAACTCGAGATTTTGATGAATCTCGACGTTTCATGACCCCCCCCCCTCCTAATTCGAAAAAGTTGTTTTTGAATTTCCGTCTGTCTGTTTGTCTGTACCTCCAACTAGAGAATAAACTATTTTACTGACCAGGCTAAAACTTAGTATCTTGGGTTTTCTTAGGGTTGTCCCGAGGGTTTTTGAAATTGGATATCTAACCCTAAAATTAAGGATAGTTTTACCGAAGGACAAAATATAAAAAGTTGATTTTCTCAAAATTGGCTCCAACCATTTTTATTAAATTTAATTTCAAAACATTTATAAATATTCTAAACAAAATGGCTACTCTCAATATTTCGACAAAATGACTTTAAGGGCTCCGGTCTGATGCGTAAACTATATATATTTTTTTTATCATATCTCTGAAGCTATTTGATATATTAGATTACTTATCATTACAAATATGTAGATATATTTATAATTCAAATATTTTATTTGAAGCATATTTTTATAAAACCAATAGCTTCAAGCTATATGCAAATATCTATATTTTTTTAACTTTTCGAACACTAAATGTAAAGTATTGCGACCGTAAAAAAAATCTAACCTGAAATGTTGATGGATGTCGACGTCTCATGACCTCCCGAACCCTTAAGAGTAGTTTAAGAAAGGGCGAAAAGAGAGAAAAAAAATCGATTTTTTCAAATTCAGCTCTACCGATTTTGATTAAAATTTGTACCTAGAAGTTGATTAAGATTATAAATTAGCTATTTTTATTTTCCCATGAAAATGACTTTTAGGGTACTTTACAGAATCGAACATTTCCATATCTCCACAACTATTTGAGATACTAAACTTATCATTGCAAAATTGTAGTACTATTAAAAATAAAAAAAACTTTTCTTAAAATATATTTTTATAAAACGAACCGTTTCTGAGATATTGGCAAATATATTAATACAAATATGTGAACTTTAGTTGTAAAGAGACACTACTTCAGTTTTAACGCAATAATTCTCAATGTCATAGAGTAATTAAATATAAGTAAGTTTCTCAAAATGTTTGTTATTTTTCCTTAAAACACTTAGGAGAAATGTTTGTACAACAATGATCTATCTACATTTTAGACTCAATAGTCAATATTTACATTTTTTATTGGTCAAAATTTATAAATGAGGAGTTTAATAGCAATGTTGTGACATGAAGATGTGCAACACCTAATAAAATGTCGAAATTTTTTAACGGAAGTAGAAATTTTAATACGAAGTGTTGACCCTTGTGGACCCAATATTAATATTTTTTATTGGTCCAAACATACAAAGGAGGACATAAATTCTTTAAAAATAAAATTTAAAACTGGGACTCAAAAATGTTTTACATAATAATAGTGCAATATATGCTTGGGTTTGTTAGTGTATATTATTTAATTTCACATATATTACAATTTTTGAGTAAATATTTCCATTTTTAAACCATAGAGCGAGAAATTCCAAACGGAGTTCTGTACCATTTATTTTATATTGTTATTGATAATATTATTAAATGATTTATAAACGGTAATTATTATAAATACTTAATGCAATCACATTAAGTATTAACATGGTTAAAATAGGCATTAGTGAAATTACCCAAATTTAAGTTGCGCGCCTTTTGCCTTGTTCTCCAAACATTGCTTAGGTTTAAATTTATTTTATCATTTTTATTATTACTATTTCAAAAATTAATAATAAATAAATATCATTAAAATGATTTATTTTTAAATAACGTGCTTTAACCAAAATCTTTGAATAATACCACACACATAACGTGTTAGTATGGACTAGTGGTAAAATTTCGACTTAGAATGAGAAATAAATAGCAACACCATAGAGTGGAGTTTGATTGTTCGAAATCTGAATAATTACATCTATTTTGTCTAAATGATTGAATAGTTAAAAAACTATTTATATAATAAATGTTATAATGTTTAAATTTATTTCCCTCTTAGTAATCACAAGACCTATTTGTTGATGTTCTTATTATTTACTTTTAATAAATTTCAGCTATACCCTTCATTAGAGAATTATTCTCAAGTTTAGAGTTATACTGAAAAATTATTTAAAGATTTACTCTCAAATTTTGAAGTATTTAGTGTCAAAATTTCTTGAGGTGCCTCCCCACCCCCTCCCAAAACTGATCGGAGCACCTGCGTCCCTACGCCCCTCATGGAAATCCTGGATCAGCCCCTGTCCTATACAAACATTTCCCTTAAAAGGTTAAAGGAAAAACAAAAACTTTTTGAAAGACTTACTTATTGCGTTTGAACTTAGTATATACGAGTATTCACAACTAAAGCTCACATAATTGTATTCATATATTTGCCAATATCTCAGAAACTATTGGTTTTATAAAAATATATTTCAAATAAAAAGTTTTTTATTTTTAATAGTACTAAAATTTTATAATGAAAAATTATTTAGTATTTCAAATATTTGCGGTTGTATATACATTTTTGCTTCTATAAAGTACCCTAAAAGTCATTTTCATGGGAAAATGAA